>JAVLUX010000215.1:22172500-22240000 GCA_032164185.1 Moxostoma hubbsi
ATTGTGCCTGTAATAAGTGCACTGTAAGTCACTTTGGATAAAAGCGTCTGCCAAATGCATAAATGTAAATGTAAATGTGTGTGTGTGTTACAGAGAGAAGAAGTTGAAAGGTCGTGTTCAGGAACTGGTCGCTGCGTTAGAAAGACTCACTAAGAGCAGTGAGGTCAGACATCAGCAGTCGGCAGAGTTCGTGAATGACCTTAAACGAGCAAACAGGTACTAAACACACACCCGACTCACACCACACCGTCATGATGAAACATGACCATCAACATGATTTCGACCATCTGCAGGTAATCTCGGTACATTCAGCTCTGATGTTGTTTGGCTCTATAAACTGTAAGAAGGACTGTGTGCAGGAAGTCTGACCCCTACTGGTGAAAGAGACTCAAATAATACTGATCCCAAATCAGGCTGCAATAACACTTCAAAAGATTCACTTGTTATTTGTACATTTCATCTTTGTTGTTTGTGGTTTGAGTTTGATGTATTTTTGGGGGTGAAACTGTTCCTTAACATCAAGAGAAGATAACACACTTGTTGTTCTCCTTTTACACAATATTGTTTGACTCACTAATGGAAATAAATGAAGACTTGTAGTTATAAACTCTTAGTAAATACTGATGTATAAAATGTGAGTTTTCCTCACAGATTCATTTGCAAAACCCAAAAATATCAGGGAAATGTTTGAATTGAAACGGGAATTTCTGTAGTCAATGTAACTTTTTCTACTTGCATTCTTCTCTAACATACAGAAGCCCTGCATGCACTGAAAAATCCTCCAAATATATAATTTTTATTTTTGTGTGTGTGTGTGTGTGAGTGAGGAAGTGAGTGAGAGAGAGAGAGACTGTGTGTGTGTGTGTGAGAGAGAGTGTGTGTGAGAGAGAGAGAGAGAGAGAGAGAGAGTGTGTGTGTGTGTGTGTGTGTGTGAGAGAGAGAGTGTGTGTGTGAGAGAGAGAGAGAGAGAGAGAGAGAGAGTGTGTGTGTGTGTGTGTGAGAGAGAGAGAGAGTGTGTGTGTGTGTGTGTGTGTGTGTGTGAGAGAGAGAGTGTGTGTGTGTGAGAGAGTGTGTGTGTGTGTGTGTGAGAGAGAGAGAGAGAGAGATAGAGAGACGCCCCCTGGTGGATAATTCATACCTGTAATGATATGCAGAAATGATCTCCTCACATTTGTGTTTAAAGACGACACAGTGATGTAATAAATTAAAAATCTAATAAAACATTAGATTTTTTGATTTTAATAAAAACTTGATTTAATGTCTTTTCAAACTGTTTTTTTTTTTGTTTTGTTTTTTTGAGAATTTTTTTTTTTGAGGGTCAAAAAATATTTGTAGAACATAGGCGCCTATAAACACCTTTAAAAAAATCACAACGTGTTTCAGGGCTTCCGTACTAAAATATTTTATTTAGAAAATAATTACTCTGAGTCTAACATTAGTGCAAGTATTGTTTTTTAAATAATCACTAATCACAAACAACTGGAAAAATCATGGAAATGTTGTCAATGATTCACAAACACATTATTTCAGATTCATTTGGGCATATTTAAGTGATAATGTCCATTTTGCTGAGTAATTCTCAGGTCATACTGCTCATTAATTATTCAGGGGAGCTTCTGACTTGTGAAAATGTTCATTTTAAAAATGGCCCAAACAATGCAGTTCAAATGCTGTTTATTAACAGAAATAATAAACACTGAAACTGAAGTAAAATCAATGTTTTTATCCAGCCCTTGTATTGTATAAACGTGAAGACTCACTCGTGTGTATGTGTGTGTGTGTGTGTGTGTGTGTGTGTGTGTGTGTTCACAGTAATCTGGTGGCGGCGTACGAGAAGGCAAAGAAGAAGCATCAGAATAAACTGAAGAAGCTGGAGTCTCAGATGATGGCGATGGTGGAGCGACACGAAACGCAGGTGCGAATGCTCAAACAACGCATTGCTTTACTGGAGGAGGAGATGTCACGGCCGCACACCAATGAGACATCGCTATGATACACACAGGTCTTTAAACACAAACACATTTAGTTAGTCTGCACTGCAGCTCATCAGCGATCATCACTCACGAAACGCCTCGCCAAAGACGATTGGCTGAGATCTGGAGAGCACAGCCAATGAGAGGCCTCCACAATATCAGCAATAGCCAATAGCAGCCATGCAGGACAGCGTTTCTATGACATACGACAATCTTTCAGGACACGTGTGACGGACGCTGAATGGACTAGACGTCTCTTACAAGTCAGAGTGACAGCTGTCAATCATGCATCAGAGTAAGAAATCCTGACGAAAGCATTTATAGAGACGGACTTGATGAAACTGTTTTGTAACGTGTAATATTTGTTACTATTTTACAGTATTCCGCTGCAAATTCTTCCAAACGTTCTCCGAGCAATCTAGTGAAATGTGGACACGAGTCCAATCACAAATCTTCCTGATTTATGTGGAATACTCAATTAACAATGAACATTCTGTCCTCTTTTACTCACCCTCGTGTTGTTCCAAAACCTGTATGAATGTCTTTCTTCTGTGGAACGCAAAGGGAGATGTTGAGCAGAATGTTCACGCCGCTGTTTTCCATACAACGAAAGAGGCAAAAATGACAAAATAAAGCTCCTTTAAGGTGATAGAGGTGGATTATTTGTGACACACAGTGCAGGTGTTTTTTTGTTAAATGATGGTGCATAAAAATTGTGTATTATATAAAGAATAACATGATAAAAATTATAAAATGTCTCCGAACCGTAATAAGGAATATTTCTTCCTTATGAGCAGTTCAAGCTTGTAGTACCACCTGTTTTCTGCAGGGGGCAGTACAATTAATTATCATTTTATATATATATATATATATATATATATATATATTATTTATTTATTTTTCAATTAAACGTTTTAATAGATTGACAGCCCTAGTTAAAATATGAATATGTATTTGAGCTGTTGATTGATTAAGATTGTAATCAAATTAATTACATAATAAATCATATACATAAATATTTGCTGAGAAAGCCCCTGAACAATAGTTCAATATATAATGATTAAATAATTATAAATAAAATAGATATATTTAAAAAAATAAAATAATACAGGGGTCTGGGTATCTCAGCGAGTATTGATGCTGACTACCACACCTGGAGTCACGAGTTTGAATCCAGGGCATGCTGAGTGACTCCTGTCAGGTCTCCTTAGCAACCAAATTGGTCCGGTTGCTAGGGAGGGTAGAGTCACATGGGGTAACCTCCTCGTGGTCGCTATAGTGTGATTCTCGTTCTCTGTGGGGCATGTGGCGAGTTGTGCGAGGATGCCGTGGAGAATTGCGTGAAGCCTCCACACGCACTACGTCTCCACGGTGACGTACTCAACAATTCATGTGATAAGATGCGCGGATTGAAAGTCTCAGACGCAGAGGCAACTGAGATTCGTCCTCCGCCACCTGGATTAAGGCGAGTAACCGTGCCACCATGAGGACTTAGACAGCGATCCACTAAATTCGTCAATCAGTCCAAGATGTACACCTGCATCAGACGGACACTTATGGAGTGTCTCGGTTGCGTCGCGTCATAAATATATAAATATATCTTCTTTAGGTCGCTGTGTCTTAAGTAAGTTAAACGCAGAAAAACACGTCTTGAGATCCCCGCTCCATCAAGCTGTGTTTGAACACAAGACGTGTTGTCTGCTGTCTGTAAATGAGGTTTGTTCTCTGTATGAGCTGCTCGTTGCCTATACAGCGAGTTTCACTTACTGCCCCCTGGTGAAAACAGGTGGTACTACAAGCTTGAATTACTCAGATGGAAGAATTATTACGGCTCAGGGACATTATATATATATATATATAGTCAGAATATTTATCATATATTTTCATTATTTACATACCAACCCAAAGTTATACTTGAAAAACTGGCCCGAACCTGGTCAGGGTAGCAGACCTGCGTATATCGTGCATATATTCCAAGTCTTCTGAGGTCATATGCAAACTTTTGTGTTTAGGTCATCGTTAAATAATATGTCTCAAATCTCAAATTTCCTTCGTGTATATTCAAAAATGCCATTTGAGGATGCAACGCACCAGGTTTGATTTCCCACCTAAGAAAGTCAATCATACGGGTTTGGAACGACGTGAGGGTGATTCAGTAACGACAGTTTCATTTTAGACAGAGGCCATTTCCTTCAATTACTACTCTTGGCATTATCAACCAATATCTCGCTGTGATGAAGGATTGATTTCATTTCATGGTTCATAATATTCTACAGTTTCACCAAAAGAGGAAAAAAATGATGTTTGTAAAACAGTCGAGAAATACTGTCATTCAGTGTCATACTTATGTGGAGCAAAACCACACGCTAATGTGAACATGCATGTAAACGAACTAAATCATCATTTGCTGAACTTGTAAAATCACTCGTATTTTCTGCCAAGTCTGTCTGATATTAATATGTTAAAGAGTTTCACACCACATGTGATTACTGGTTGTCAAAGCACATGAACTCCACATACATGACGTTATTCATGAAATATCCAGACAAATGTGATGCATTCAAGTTAAAGCACAGCAGTATAGAACCTCATGAACACATGATTATATTACACATCCAAATAAAACAGATTTTTTTGCATAATGAAGAGTGTTGGGACCGTTAAAGGTGCACTCAGTGTGTTTTGTGCTGATGTTTAAACAGAAATAAATGTTGAATATTTGGGGACAGCGGCGCTAATGGCACAATTAAGGACAATTGGCTTCTTTTATACTTCTGGTCACAAGGTGCATCAAGGTTGGAAAAACGATGCATTTTTATTGAATATTGATGGAGCAACAACTTGTGTGAAAAGAAATAATAACCGAAGGTTGTTTTGATAAAAGTTGGAAAAGGAAATATTACTGAGTGCACGTTAAGATATTTTTGCGTTGTGATGTTTTATTACATTCATTTAATACAGAGAATCGTCTCGTCTGGACACATTTTAAGCATGAAGGCGATGCAACAAAAATCATATAGAAATCTGATATATGGCAATATATGCAAAACACATATGAAATATTTGTTCATATTGGAATGTGAATATGTCCATGTATGCTCATGTGTGTATGTATGTATGGATATATGTATGTATGTATGTATGTATGTATGTATGTATGTATGTATGTATGTATGTATGTATGTATGTATGTATGTATGTATGTATGTATGTATGTATATATGTATGTATGTATGTATATATGTATGTATGTATGGATATATGTATGTATGTATGTATGTATGTATGTATGTATGTATGTATGGATATATGTACGTATGTGTATATATGTATGTATGTATGTATGTATGTATGGATATATGTATGTATGTATGTATGTATGTATGTATGGATATATGTATGTATGTATGTACGTATGTGTATGTATGTATGTATGTATGTATGTATGGATATATGTACGTATGTGTATATATGTATGTATGTATGTATGAATGGATATATGTACGTATGTGTATATATGTATGTATGGATATATGTATGTATGGATATATGTATACATGTATGTATGTATGGATATATGTATACATGTATGTATGTATGGATATATGTATGTACGGATGTATGTATGTATATATGTATGTATGTATGGATATATGTATGTATGTATGTATGTATGTATGTATGTATGTATGTATGTATGGATGTATGTATGTATGTATGTATGGATATATGTATGTACGGATGTATGTATGTATATATGTATGTATGTATGGATATATGTATGTATGTATGTATGTATGTATGTATGTATGTATGTATGGATGTATGTATGTATGTATGTATGGATATATGTATGTATGTATGTATGTATGTATGTATGTATGTATGTATGTACGTATGTGTATGTATGTATGTATGTATGTATGTATGGATATATGTACGTATGTGTATATATGTATGTATGTATGTATGAATGGATATATGTACATATGTGTATATATGTATGTATGGATATATGTATGTACGGATGTATGTATGTATATATGTATGTACGGATGTATGTATGTATGGATATATGTATGTACGGATGTATGTATGTATGGATATATGTACGTATGTGTATATATGTATGTATGTATGGATATATGTACGTATGTGTATATATGTATGTATGTATGTATGTATGTATGGATATATGTACGTATGTGTATATATGTATGTATGGATATATGTACGTATGTGTATATATGTATGTATGTATGTATGTATGTATGGATATATGTACGTATGTGTATGTACACTACCGTTCAAAAGTTTGGGGTCACTTACTCATTCTTTATTTATTTATTTATTTCACATTTTAGAATAATAGTAGTCAGCAAAACTATGGAATAATAGAAATGGAAATATGGGAATTATTTTGTGACCAAAAAATCCAAAATAAATCCAAAACTATGTAATATTTTAGCATCTTCAAAGTAGTCACCCTTTGCCTAGATTTTGCAGACATGTACTCGTGACATTTTCTCAACCAACTTCTTGAGGAATCACCCCGGGATGCTTTTTAAACAGTATTGAAGGAGTTCCCATCTATGTTGGGCACTTATTGGCTTCTTTTCTTCATATTTTGATCCAAGTCATCCATTTCAAAAACTTTTTTTTTTTTAGGAAATTTTAGATTTGTAATTAAATAAATGTATATGTTTTGGCAGAATAATATTTTGTCTACAAAGTTAATTTCAAACTTTTAAGCATACACCTTCAGATCAAAAGATTTTTAAGATCATGAGAAACATTTCAGACAAGTGACCCCAAACTTTTGAACGGTAGTGTATGTATGTATATATGTACGTATGTGTATATATGTATGTATGGATATATGGATGGATGTATGGATGTATGTACGTACGTATGTGTGTATGTATGTATGTATGTATGGATATGTGTATGTACGGATGTATGTATGTGCGTATGTGTATGTATGTATGGATGGATATATGTATGTACGTACGTATGTGTGTATGTATGCATGTATGTATGGATATGTGTATGTACGGATGTATGTATGTATATATGTATGTGCGTATGTGTATGTATGTATGGATGGATGTATGTACGTATGTATGTATGGATGGATATATGTACGTATGTGTATGTATGTATGTATGGATATATGTACGTATGTGTATATATGTATGTATGGATATATGTACGTATGTGTATATATGTATGTATGTACGTATGTGTATGTATGGATATATGTACGTATGTGTATATATGTATGTATGGATATATGTACGTATGTATGTATGGATGGATATATGTACGTATGTGTATATATGTATGTATGGATGTATGTACGTATGTATGTATGGATGGATATATGTACGTATGTGTATATATGTATGTATGGATATATGTACGTATGTGTATATATGTATGTATGTATGTATGGATATATGTACGTATGTGTATATATGTATGGATGGATGTATGTACGTATGTATGTATGGATATATGTACGTATGTGTATATATGTATGTATGGATATATGTACGTATGTGTATATATGTATGTATGTATGTATGTATGGATATATGTACGTATGTGTATATATGTATGGATATATGTATGTATGGATATATGTATGTATGGATATATGTACGTATGTGTATATATGTATGTATGTACGTATGTGTATGTATGTATATATGTATGTATGGATATATGGATGGATGTATGGATGTATGTACGTACGTATGTGTATGTATGGATGGATATATGTATGTGTGTATGTATGTATGCATGTATGTATGGATATGTGTATGTACGGATGTATGTATGTATGTATGTATGTATATATGTATGTGTATGTATGTATGGATGGATATATGTATGTACGTATGTGTATGTATGGATATATGTATGTGCGTATGTGCATGTATGTATGGATGGATATATGTATGTACGTACGTATGTGTGTATGTATGCATGTATGTATGGATATGTGTATGTACGGATGTATGTATGTATATATGTATGTGCGTATGTGTATGTATGTATGTATGGATGGATATATGTATGTACGTATGTGTGTATGTATGTACGTATGTATGCATACATGTATGTATGGATATATGTATGTACGGATGTATGTATGTATATATGTATGTACGTATGTGTATGTATGGATATATGTACGTATGTGTATATATGTATGTATGGATATATGTACGTATGTATGTATGGATGGATATATGTACGTATGTGTATATATGTATGTATGGATGTATGTACGTATGTATGTATGGATGGATATATGTACGTATGTGTATATATGTATGTATGGATATATGTACGTATGTGTATATATGTATGTATGTATGTATGGATATATGTACGTATGTGTATATATGTATGGATGGATGTATGTACGTATGTATGTATGGATATATGTACGTATGTGTATATATGTATGTATGGATATATGTACGTATGTGTATATATGTATGTATGTATGTATGTATGGATATATGTATGTATGTGTATATATGTATGTATGTACGTATGTGTATGGATGGATATATGTATGTACGTATGTGTGTATGTATGTACGTATGTATGCATACATGTATGTATGGATGGATATATGTATGTATGTATGGATAGATGGATGGATATAGATGTATGTATGTGTATATATATATATATATATATATATATATATATATATATTATACAGACAGTACATATGTTAATATATGGCCATATTTGAGATTTGTGTATGGGGAATAGCCTACTTATGTGGTTAATTGTCATGAAAATGTCCCAATGCAAAAACAAATCGTCAAAATTAGGCATTTTGATAGGCACATCTCACGAACACAAACCAAACAATATGCAGTCACAAGTTTAAAACGTTAAAAGTAACTTTGGTGCAAGTGTAGCAATTGTGTTTGTTTGCATGCAGAGGAATGTAACGTTAATATCATCAAATGTAACATTTCAGTGTATGCATAAAAATCCCGCTATTTTAAGCTAGTTTGATGTTCATCATCAGCAATGCACACACATTTGAATAACACAACAGCTTCATCCTGACTTACAAAACAAGCACTTTTCCAGTCTGGTGTGGACTGCATCACCACAATGCCTTCTTACAGACTTTTATTTTAACTGCAAAATATCCACGAAAGCTCAATGGCTTCTGTTTTATTCAGCACTCGGCAAATTACACTCTTGTTTGTCCAAAACGGTTTTCAAGGAGGAATTGCTGCAGCGTGGAGATCTCCAAACAGGGGTGGCGTAACTCCAGAATGGGTGTGGTTACTCTTAAAGGGGGTGTCACTTCCACACCCAGTTAGGGGGGCTGCTGCAGTTTGGAGCTCAGCCTACAGCTGTTTTAAGTGTTTAGGTAATTTACCATTTGCTAAGCCCCGCCTTGAAATCGTTACCAACCAATCCCAGCTTACCAAACTGTTGCTTTTGGTATTTTCTGATTCACATGTTATTAATTGTGACATTCAAACAACACTAACCAAAAGGGGTGGAGCTTAGAAAAGGATCGATTGGTTTTGTGAACTGCTCTTTCATCAATGGCGATTCTGTATATGTATGGAAGCCCTGAACTGCACCGTGAGGAGAAAAAAAAATCCCTTGGTGAAATTTTTTTTTTTTTTTATGTCTCAGTGCTTTCCTGAGCCTAAGGGTGGGACAGTGGTTAGTACTGCCGCCTCATAGCGAATACCCACTCCACTGGGCCTTTCTGTGTGAAGTTTGCATAGTTTCCCCCCACAAGTCCAAAAACATGCAGGTCAAATTTCCCCAGTAGGTGTGAGTGAGTCCCCCTGCCACTGGGGGGGTTGCATCAGGATGGCCAGCCTGTGTAAAGCCTGTGCAAATATGCGGATCACAGATGGTCCGCTGTGGTGACTCCTAACGGGAGCAGCCGAAATTAGTGCTGCTTTTCTGAGCCTCAAAGTTTTTTCCTCTGACTTAAATTTTTTTTTTGTCCAAAAAAAAAAAACATTGTCAAGAATGAGAATTTTTTTTATTTTTTTGCATGCAGTACCAACCTCGGCCACCAGGTGGAAATCATAAGGTGACACGTGACAGCTGAAGTACTTGATTTATAGTTGTATAACACAAGAATCATTTGCATAGACAGAAAAAAAAAATTAGGATTCGGCTCAGAAAGGCACTAAGACACCTAGTGAATGTTTTTCAGGGCTTCTGTATAAAGCAATTTTCCTCATTAATAATTATCGGTTATAAAGAGGCTGATTTTGGTGCTTGACATCTTTAGTTCATGGGGAAATATTCAAGGCAATAAAAACACGTTTTCAGAAGGTTGTAAGTATAAATAAAGGCAGATAAATGCAAACATTACAGTAATACATTACTCATAATGTAGTTTAACTGATATGTGTCTGAGTTCTTACAAGAGTTGAATGTCAAGCGTCTCTGATGGTTTTCAGATGATTTACTCTTTGCATCAGTGAAAAAAGGAGTAAATAAAAGGATGTAGTTTCTTTACTCTCAGACTAGTAATGGTTAAAAAGACAAACTACAAGATGCTTTCCCTCACATTTATTCAAATATGCATATATCTACTGGGCTGGAGAAACTATTAAGGGGTTTGTGAATTGTACTTTATTTGCACAGATCTTTTTTTTTTTTTTTTTATAAAGATTTTTCTGTCATTTTTGTTTTTATTGATACAGAATGTATTTGTTTATATAATAAAGTAACAAATCACATATGTGGCCTGTTCATTGCAAGTCAGTTTTAATCTCATTTACGAATTTTTTCATTTTGTCCACGACACGAAAAAGACGCTCAATGTTGATAAAAAATGACAAAAATACGGGAGAAAGTCATTGCAGGTGTTTCAGATGTATTTTTATTATTATTTTAAACTTTTTAGCGATATAGCGCTAACAGTTCTATAAAGTCTCCGTATACATTAGTCAGGCATGTGAGGTATCATTCGCAAGCTTCGAATCTGAACTTTTCAGAAATATTCTGCATTTATGTTACTTATTTTTTTATATTAAGGCCTCAAAACATTCGCAGTGCATTTTAGCGCCCCCTAGACGTAATGGGGTAGAAATATTTACACCAAAATAAAAGTCCTTCACATAGCACACAAGTCACATATCTAATGAAAGCTCTCATTCTCAGGAACGTGACTGTATAGTTAATTTTCTTGCACTAAAACCACAGTTCAAAAGAATCAAAGTGAAACATGATTTCTGTAAGTCATCAAATATAAATGTCTCATTTATGCACCGATAACAGCTGCGAAAACACGCTAAAAACTTTATATCTGCTTTTAGCTTGAGGTTTCTAAAAAGTTTGTAATTTTTGCAATTTGCTTGTGTGAATAATCCAATGTTATATTTTAGGTGCCATTTACACGACAACGTTTTCAACTGAAAACGCAAACGTTTCAAAATGCACGTTTTTGAAAACGATGCCGTTATCGTCTCCGCGTAAACATACACAAATGTGAATTTGCGAAGATGATGTCATTGCATTATACGCACACGCATAATGTGTTCAGTCTATAGGCATGAACTTCGACCTTACCTCCAGGGCGAACGGACCAACATGAGATCACCAGTTGGAGTCCTTAAAAAAGTGGCGTGCTTTATAGTCCAGGGTCACTTGTTGTAATAAAGCGACCTCATCGTCCGTCCAGCCAGAAATGCTCTCGCTATCTTCACTGTTTGTATTCACCGTTTTATGGAAGAATGCTTATGTGCACAGGCACGAAGTGTTGCTTTACAAAGTGGCATTGCCAACTTCTGGCCTGGCATGCATAATACAGCGTTTTTAGTCGTTTTCGCGGATCCATGTGAATGGGGATCGTTTTGACAATGTTGTCGTCTCTACGCGAAAAGTTTCAAAAACGCAAATGAAAAACGTTTCTGTTTTTAGTACGTCCGTGTAAAAGTATCCTTAAATGTTCCTTATTATGCCACTCAGCAGTGTTATACATCATCGCAAACGGGAGGATCTCAGCTTTCGAATGACACCTAGATTGAGCTTGTAGTCCACTCAGAGGCCGAGATATTCAATGAAATAATGAGGGTGTTGCTTGAACTGAACATTAGACTGAATGTCTATGGACGTTTGGTCTGCGCACCATGGGCGGACATGTTGGATTTAGGTCAGTATCACTTAACAATCACAGAAAATTTGAAGCATGTCATGTGACCCACATACTCAAAACAGACCCAACTATGGCAAATGGTAAGAAGAACGAGTGAGAAACTCTCTCAAAGACATTTTTGGAATAAAAACAATGCAATGGTGTCACCCTCTTCTCCGTTCCATTTATTCTGCAAGTATAACAATTATTTATAGTGTGGAAAACTGAATTATTGCCAAGACTGAACCAAACATTTCCTTTATATTTACAGTGGATTTGGGTTAAACAGAATTTATATGAAATACTGTAGAAATTTTGTAAGTAAAACATTTTCCTGATGTGATATACCTGATGAGGAGCTACATTATTCTGAAGACATGCTGACTAACACACAGCCTTCATAAGATGAAGCCAAGGCCTTGTGTCCTATATATGATGCATGCAACAAACAAAAAAATCAACATGCCCATAATGTGATGCAAAAACAAGCATTTATCATGAAGCGTACAGAATAAGAAAACAAGGCGTTTCGTTTGCAAAAAAATAAACAAAAAATTTATTGTACAGAAAGCACTACACTTTGTTTACCACCCGATGTAATCCAAACTTCATCATCACACACACATTCACGTACTTCTGTATCCCGTCCGAAGATCTTACAGAAAAAAAAACAATCATAAAACATTTAAAAATTGAACGCAAGTGGACTGAATATCAAATTTCATGGCACGTTCACGAGACAAAAATGCAGAAAAGCACCAAGTGCTGAAGTTGAAAGCATAAAAACGGACTCGTTTCCGAGCGCTGTTATTTGCTTCATACTAAAGTGAAAACTTTCGATGTTTTTAAAGTGGATTTAACGAGCACGAATCATTTTAAACGTGTTGAAGTGTCGATTTAAAACTCCGGAGAGCGAGCTGCTCCCTTTATTTACTAACGAGGAGACGTGTTGCGATTACGGTGGGCGGAGCTTGTGTGAAACAGATATGTCGTCCTGAAGTATTTAAGATTATAAAAGACATTTTCATCTTCATGAGCAACCGAAAACATTTAAATCGAACGTAAATGTCCTCTAATATACGAGTGGTCGCGCCACAGCGGAAAAGGACGGTAAACAGAAGAAAAATAAAAAAGACGCAAAGCTGGAGAGTAGCACGACTGTGTGATACAAGTCCAGACGGGTCACACCAGACGACTCATTTCTTGGGCTGTTTGGTGACCATGTTCCTGGGTGGAGTCACCGGACGACTGGAGTTTGGTTTCTTCTTCTCGGCTGGTTTCAAAATCTGCAGAGCAACACAAGAGATTTGACGACATGGCTCAAAACACGCCGACACGAATGGTAGAAAGACACACGGCATGTGGCGATGGAGGTAAAGATTTGTCGGTGTACCTGAAAAGAGCACATGAGTGTCTCGTCTACGCTCATCATGGCTCCAGCGTTGTCAAACTCTCCGCAGTAGTTTGGGGCGGAGAAGAGGGTCACCAGCTGTCTCTTAGCAAAGAACTCATAACCGTCTTCCACCACCTACATGAGCAGAACATACAGAGGAGCTTTAAAGACTTTTATATAATCAGCAAACGTTGTGTAAACTAAAAATCATTTTGACAGATAATCTTCAATATATAAATATGTTAATTAGTAGGGGTGCACAGCGAATCCATTCTCTGCATCTGTAGCAGTGGCATAATGAGCTATATTGGGATAGAACCAGATGTGGGCGGGGCTTAAATGGGAAGTGTGCCCACACTAAATGAAGAGCCCATTTAAAAGCAACTCTATTCGATTTATTCTTCCCATGTAGCAAATGTGCCTTTTATAATTCATTAAAATATTTTGTTATTATTTTATATAGCTCAGATAGGCTTAAAGGGTTAAATTATTATTTTTTTTAAATCATCAAAATATGAATAATTGGTCTCTTCGCAAACACAAAAAAGGTAATGTTTTAATCCTTTCAGCTCTGAATGCGTTTTTAAAGATTTCCTGTTTCAGTCATTTACTCAAAATTAAAGGCTTATAACTGACAAAAACTAAAAACAAACAAACAAACAAACAAACAAGGATGGTCAGGTGATCATTGATAAGAAAACTTACTTATTTGCCATTATATATCTCTGGGTGTAAATAAGGTGGCTCCAAAAAACTGAAGCACAATGTTACATATGACCACCAGGAGATGGCACCAAATACATGACACAGACTCAATGATGACTCAAATGACACAGAATGAAACTGAATGAGATGATTATCTTTCAATCGAGTCCACACACAAGATAATCAGATGTATAGATCATTAGATAATCCACATGAAGCACAATGTTACATATGACCACCAGGAGATGGCGCCACATACATGACACAGACTCAATGATGACTCAAATGACACAGAATGAAACTCATTCTGTGAAATCTCATGACTAAAATCATGTCTGCATGCTATGCAAACCTTTAGTCATTGTTGTGTTTGCATGTGTAATTAGTTCTTATGTACAATTATTATCTGTTATTTGTTTGGAGATATTTTTGGACACTATGATCAATTATATTTGTTATGTTGTAACTTTTGATTGCTTTGTCGTATCAACACAAAAATAGGCTCAGATACAGATGACATGATTGGGAACAAAACAAAAGCAGTTTAGTGAGATATATGTCAAATCAGAAAAAATAAATACATTTTTGGCTCAAGTTTTTTGTGATTTTCCAGCAGTTTCTTAGGCTAAGCGTCTCAATATATCATTCTCTATAGCATAAAAAAAATATTGAAAAGTTTTCTTTAAAATTATACCAATTGCTTGACCCTCGTTTCCCCATGTCGCCTTGTGTTCGCCTTGTTTTGGAAAGAAATAACTTCATAAACAGACTGATTCTACGCAGTCAATCCATTTTGCTGTTCAAGACCCTTTCTGGGAGGCCTGGGTATCTCAGCGAGTATTGACGCTGACTATCACACCTGGAGTTGTGAGTTTGAATCCAGGGCGTGCTGAGTGACTCCAGCCAGATCTCCTTAGCAACCAAATTGTCCCGGTTGCTAGGGAGGGTAGAGTCACATGGGGTAACCTCCTCGTGGTCACTATAATGTGGTTCTCGCTCTCAGTGGGGCGTGTGGTGAGTTGTGTGTGGATGCCGCGGAGAATAGCGTGAAGCCTCCACACGCGTTACGTCTCCACGGTAACGCACTCAAGAAGCCATGTGATACTAAACTCTGTATACATTTTGGGCAAAAAAATACATAAAATGACTAATAGAAATGGAGCATGTTTCGGACCCAGTAAAAGCCCCGATTCATTCTCACAAGCTGTCCCTGTTTATTATGATGTTGACACAAACATGCCATCTACAAGGACAAAAACATACAACTTCAGCATGATCATGACGGCCTTTGTGCAGATAAAAGTGAGACCTGACACGATATCAGTATCTTCTTCTACTGTACCCTTATCAAGTTATACAGAAAACACAAAGATACCCACAATACATTAATCAAGTCCAAAGTTTGAGATGTTGACGTCAGAAGTAATGCAACTCAAAGTGCACTTGCCTCATTTAATAAACCTATAATAAAATAAAGAGTGGCATGACCACGTATAACGTGCAATAGTAGAAATGTTTCATGGGACTTTCATACGGTGTCCCAAACAACATAAAACATGAAACATTTAGTTTGTTAGGCACAATGTAACCCGTAGTTGTTGTTTACAGAAGCAAAGCCACAATTTGCCAAATTGTCATTGTTATTAATTTATGCGCACGTGAGAGTTTTGTATGTAGTGCCTTTTTTCAACAGCTTTGAATGTGGCGTCCATCGAGCTCCAATTAAAAGAAAATGATCAATGATCAATTAATGATAACTTATCAATAATTATACAGTGATATGAACTGTTACCACGAGATGAAAACATTAAACACTAACATTACATAATACATCTCTGAAGTGTTTTTAAAGTGCACTAGTGAATTACTTTAACCTCGTGCATGCAACAGAAGAGACTGATGGCACATCTGTCTGCTCTCTACAGACGCAAACACCCTGTGTAATTTAAACAATGTCAAATATTTAATTTGAATATTGCAGATATGCTTATGGTTCAGTATGTACCAGCATGACTCATCTATCTGTTTTCTGCTCTTTATGAGGAACAGTTTCGCCTTTCCAATAACTGGACATTCATGTAACGTGACACTGTCAAACTGGCATCAAGTCTGCGCCATTCTACAGCTTATTCTGGGCAAAAACTGCCCCCTTTATAAAGAGACTGACTGAAGTGTAAAATGACCAATATATATATATATATATATATCATCCGGAGACCCCTGCATGACTGCTGTGTGCACTTTCCATTCCCCTTTTTGATTTGTAACCAGTGGAAAGTGAGATTAAATAACATCAAGCTATAGAAAGTCAAAAGAAATTTCATCAATTTGTTATTCATGTTTCTGAGACGTTACATCATAAAATATCATAATTAATTCAGATTCACAGTAATGTCCAGCATCATCCAATCACTGTCAATCATGTTAAATAAAATGATCCATTATAACTGGTGAATCTATGAACTGATGATCATTGAGTGATCCAAACATCATCTGCAGCCTGAAACTGAACTTTAGATCAGATTTTAGGAGTGAACGCACTTAACTGCATAGAGAGACATAGGATGCTCCCTTGCTCCCTATTTAGTGCATGACTTAACCTCCAGTGTGCTGTCTGTCTGCACTGGTCTCAGAACAGTTATAGGAGAGCTATAGGATGCTCCCTTGCTCCCTATTTAGTGCATGACTTAACCTCCAGTGTGCTGTCTGTCTGCACTGGTCTCAGAACAGTTATAGGAGAGTTATAGGATGCTCCCTTGCTCCCTATTTAGTGCATGACTTAACCTCCAGTGTGCTGTCTGTCTGCACTGGTCTCAGAACAGTTATAGGAGAGCTATAGGATGCTCCCTTGCTCCCTATTTAGTGCATGACTTAACCTCCAGTGTGCTGTCTGTCTGCACTGGTCTCAGAACAGTTATAGGAGAGCTATAGGATGCTCCCTTGCTCCCTATTTAGTGCATGACTTAACCTCCAGTGTGCTGTCTGTCTGCACTGGTCTCAGAACAGTTATAGGAGAGTTATAGGATGCTCCCTTGCTCCCTATTTAGTGCATGACTTAACCTCCAGTGTGCTGTCTGTCTGCACTGGTCTCAGAACAGTTATAGGAGAGCTATAGGATGCTCCCTTGCTCCCTATTTAGTGCATGACTTAACCTCCAGTGTGCTGTCTGTCTGCACTGGTCTCAGAACAGTTATAGGAGAGCTATAGGATGCTCCCTTGCTCCCTATTTAGTGCATGACTTAACCTCCAGTGTGCTGTCTGTCTGCACTGGTCTCAGAACAGTTATAGGAGAGCTATAGGATGCTCCCTTGCTCCCTATTTAGTGCATGACTTAACCTCCAGTGTGCTGTCTGTCTGCACTGGTCTCAGAACAGTTATAGGAGAGCTATAGGATGCTCTCTTGCTCCCTATTTAGTGCATGACTTAACCTCCAGTGTGCTGTCTGTCTGCACTGGTCTCAGAACAGTTTGAAATGCACCTTATCATCATCATAACTCCATTGAAATACACATTTTCAGCGTTTGGATGCATGCATTAATTTCTCAATGTGATAATATGCAGTAAATATAGGATATTTTAAGGAAAACAAGCCTACAGTCCACATACGTGGTCATTGTATTTATCAGTCTGGTGTTTCACGATAAATCGATCAAATTGAAAAAATGTCATATTGGATGAAACTAGAGACTCTGATCTTTTGACTCAAACAGGTTTAAAAAAAAAATGTAATGAGGTTTTTTACCGGATGTAGTTTTTTGCCATTTCTCACAAAAGACAATAGTGATATCACCCATCCCCAAGTCGAATAAAAGACCAGTCACACACACACACACACACACACACACACACACACACACACACACACATATATATATAGTGTTCAAATATCACGTATCATCTCGTGAGTTGTGTATCGTCACACCCCTACTGTGTAGCATATTTAAACTTTTTATATTTGCAAGACGCTAGCCAAGAGCTGCTAAGTTCATTACTTGCATATCATTCTAGTTTTCCAGAACGTTACATTATTTGGATAATTGGTCAAAAAAAATCTGTTACATTTGATTGTTAAAGAACTGAATAAAGAATAATATATTTCATTAATTAATATTATATATTTTTTTGTCCAATTTTGGTGCGTTAATTTCAAAAGTATAAAACTATACATAATTTTAAAAAAAGTATAACATTAATACAATTATAAAAAAAAAAAAAAAAAAAAAAAAAGTTTTTTAAATGTGAATAAAAACAAATAAATAAAAAAAAAAAAAGAAAAAAAAAAGTCATTTTCGGTTTGCATCCTGAATTTTCGATTTCTGCCCTGAATTTTCCTTTTGGTGCATCACTATTTATTTCCTATACAATATTTTGCGCACAAGCTCTTCCTCGGATACGATCAAACAGACAAGTTAGGGGGTGTTCACACAGAACATATTTTGCATGCGTCTGCGCTGTTTATAAGTAGTTTTTCTATGTTGTGAAATGGAGTGCTGGTGGCATAGTGGATTAAAGCACATAACTGGTAATCAGAAGGTTGCTGGTTTGATCCCCACAGTCACCACCATTGTGTCCTTGAGCAAGGCACTTAACTCCAGGTTGCTCCGGGGGGATTGTCCCTGTAATAAGTGCACTGTAAGTCACTTTGGTGGTGGTGTAGTGGGCTAAAGCACATAACTGGTAATCAGAAGGTTGCTGGTTCGATCCCCACAGCCACCACCATTGTGTCCTTGAGTAAGACACTTAACTCCAGGTTGCTCCGGGGGGATTGTCCCTGTAATAAGTGCACTGTAAGTCACTTTGGTGGTGGTGTAGTGGGCTAAAGCACATAACTGGTAATCAGAAGGTTGCTGGTTTGATCCCCACAGCCACCACCATTGTGTCCTTGAGTAAGGCACTTAACTCCAGGTTGCTTCGGGGGGATTGTCCCTGTAATAAGTGCACTGTAAGTCACTTTGGTGGTGGTGTAGTGGGCTAAAGCACATAACTGGTAATCAGAAGGTTGCTGGTTTGATCCCCACAGCCACCACCATTGTGCCCTTGAGTAAGGCACTTAACTCCAGGTTGCTCCGGGGGGATTGTCCCTGTAATAAGTGCACTGTAAGTTACTTTGGATAAAAGTGTCTGCCCAATGCAGAAATGTAAAATATAAATATATGTTAACGCACGCTGGACACATCTCACTGTTTTGTCAGCGCCTCGCGCAGGACCGCCACATTTTTAGACACATTTTAAAATGAAAAACCATTAAAAACAAACGCCTCTCGAGACACCTGCGTTCTGTTTCATTCATCGCGCTGCGTCTTGTTATTTTTGTGCAGGTTTCACAGAGATCTGCCCTTTTGAATCTCAGGTGGCAAAGAGGATTTCATGTGACTGTAACGCATGATTTCAGATTGTTTTTCAGCAGTTTGACAATGTTGTTTTCCGCTGAGCCTTTTTTTTCTGTTACTAGATTGTTACAAATGTTGCCTACGATGCTAAAAATACATCCTATTGTAAATAAATAACTTGCTTGGAGGGGAAATTGTTAAAAGAGTGGCAAAGTTCAATAGCATCAAATCTTTCAAATGATATTCAAAGTTTAGACAAGAGATGTACACAAGCATCATATAAAGTGTTTTGTTTACAGTTGTACCCGTGTAAGATGTGTACTTTTGGCATTGCCGCGAACACTTCCTGTCTGTTTTACAAACACTATTATTGTGGTATCAACTGTTTTAGATTTACAAGCCTATAAACAGCAAATAAAAACAAAAACTGTGATTGGACGCTTTGCATGTCAATCATCCCGTCTCCTCCTGTCTAATGATGCGTTCACATACAACGCGATGCGAGCGTTTCATGCGGCGCGACTACATACCAAGTCAATGCAATGACGCAAATAGATGCAAATGTGTGCCGGGTGGCGAATCGCTTAATTTGCGTATTCACTTAAGTTAAATTTTTCAACTTGTAGCGGTGTGTGGGCGCCCGGGATTGCATGACACAACGTCATACATGTACAGAGACCGGACGAAAAAAAAAGACGTCGCTCTGAGGAATGTGAGCGAGGAAGTTGGACTTCCTGGTAAGTTCTGGAAATATGCGCATCTACTTGACTCCAGCTATTGGTTGAACTTTACTATGAACGAAGTTGTAGAAGCCCCGCCTCCTGTCCTTTTCCGGAAGAGAAGCGGGAATACTCGCGGGAACGTGAGTTTAAACACACATTTATAATCCAGCGGTCAAACCTGCGCGAAAATTTTCTTTGCGTTGTATGTGAACGCACCATAAGTGGCCGCTTCTTTGCCAGAACAAGCTGCAAATTAAACCAGAATTAGTGCTGAGAAGGCCTCTGAGGAGACTCACCTGATGGGCCCGGCAGATGAGATCCAGGTCGTGTTTGTGCAGGAACTTGGCCACTACTTCAGCCCCAAAAGTGAAGGACACTCCTCGGTCGTTCTCTCCCCAGCCTAGAACATCCTTGTCTGGATCGGACCACAGCAGGTCACACAGGAGACCCTGATCAGGAACGTCTGTGGGTCTCATGATTCTTCTGATCTGCTCCATGGACTGCAGGTCTGGAGACAAGCCTGAGGAACAGCAGCAGACAGGACACATCATATAATAAACACGGCAGCTACTAGAAGTATTTTCAGTCAAGTCTACTCACGTCACATTTCAGGAATAGTTCAAAGCAACTGCTAAATGAATGATTTAAATATGTTATCACTAACATCACTATAAAGTTTGACCATTAATTATACAACATGTTTGAATCAATATATCGACGTGCCTTCAATCAATTGACTTACATTTATTATAAACAGTAAAAAACTAAATGCATGCAAATTATGTGTCACCTAATTAAAATTCTCGTTATGTTAACGAGTCATCTGATAGTTTAATTATTATTAAAATAAAATTATATACTAGCAAATTTTAAATATATATTTTTTTTTATTCATTATTTATTATATATGGTGAAAATGCTTGTGCTTCTGTTAGATGCTGTTATTTATTTAAAACACTCGTTATGAGATTATATCATCTAACAGATATTTATCAGAATAATTTATGATTTTTTTTACATAATTTTATTTATATATTTAAAATATGCATTTAGGTTTTATCTAATTAAAAAAGTAATTGTGATCAATTTTATCATCTGATAGTTTTATAACTTTATTATTTACATATATTTATTATTTATATATAGTGAAAATGAATGCATACAATTAAAATGCTCATTATGTAATTGCATGTCATCTGATTAATTTACATACATTTTATTATTTACATATATTTATTATATGTAAATAATTGAAATATAACATACAATTAAAATTAATGCATACAATTAAAATGCTCATTATGTAATCACGTCATTTTTATATTAATTTTATTATTTACATATATTTTATTATTTACATATATTTATTGTATGTAAATAATTTAAATATAACACACTTAAAATGCTCATTATGTAATCACATACCATCTGATTAATTTTTATATAAATTTTATCATTTACATATTTTATTATTTATATATAGTGAAAATGAATGCATACAATTAAAATTCTCATTATATGATCAATTAAATCATCTGATAATTTTATAACAAATTTGTGCATAAATTGTATTATTTATATAGTTAAAATGTATGCATTTAGTTTGATGCTCTTCCTTAATTAAAACTCAGTTTTTGTGATTAATTATATGATCTAGTATTTCATATTTAAGATTTATTATATTGAATATTCAACTTGAAAAAAATCATCAAATATTTATTTGTTTAATAATAATAGTATTATGTATTAATACGCTTGTAGAGTAGATAACAGCTCAACTGTAGCTTCACTACTTTATATTATGAATATATTGTAGCCAAGGAAACTACAATTTGCACAGCTACACATTTATTGGAAAATGTGAACTTCTCCAATTCACACTACTCCACATTACTGTCAATTCAGTGTGTGTGTGTGTGTGTGTGTGTGTGTGTGTGTGTGTGTGTGTGCGTGTGCGTGTGCGTGTGCGTGTGTGTGTGTGTGCGCACTACAGCAAGTGAGTCTCTATGGTGCATTTGCATTCTGACATCTCGGTTACAGCGGAACACCCACCTCCATGGCAACAGAAGATCTTCTCATCCACTATGGCGGCGATGGGCAGACAGTTGAAACAGTCCGTGAACGTCTTCCACAGCTTGATGTTGTAACGTCTCCTGCCTAAACACACACAATACAAGTATGTAAAAATGGGCATGAAAACTCCAGTGATCACCTCAACACTGCCTCACACACGTACACATTACTGCAACAGCACTCAATCATTTATTCTGCACAGAACAGGGATCACTCGTTGGAGAATAAACTCGTGCTTAATCACCAACGCAAATAAATAAACGACTAACACAGTGAAATCTGGTCATGTGTTTGCATCTGTTCATACTGTGGTTTATAAAGTGAACATCCACATGACACCTGATGCACGAGTGTTCTTGCAAGATTAATGATTTAAAGCACAATAGATTCACTTTCATTTCACTTTTGTATAATTACAAATATGAATGTTTGACTCCAGGGTGTGGTGAGTGACTCCAGCCGGGTCTCCTTAGCAACCAAATTGGCCCGGTTGCTAGGGAGGGTAGAGTCACTTGGGGTAACCTCCTCATGGTCGCTATAATGTGGTTCTCGCTCTTGCTGGGGTGCGTGGTGAGTAGATACCGTGAAGCCTCCAGGCGCGCTATGTCTCCATGGTAACGCACTCAAGACACGTGATAAGATGCACGGATTGACGGTCTCAGATGCGGAGGCAACTGAGATTTGTCCTCCGCCACCCGGATTGAGGCGAGTCACTACGCCACCACGAGGACTTGGAGCGCATTGGGAATTGGGCGTTCCAGATTGGGAGAAAATTCCCCCCCCCCCCCCCCCAAAAAAGATATTGCTTAAATGTAATTATTGATTTATTATTATTTTGTTACATTTTACTATACAGTAGAAAACATATGTCACGATTTCTTCACATTTCATGCGTCTAATTAAATTGAGCTTTTATTTTGGCGGAATGGGGCACTTCCTGTTTGTATGTTTTTGACAACAGCTGCACAGCACCGAATAAGCAGTTCGCAATATGGCTTAATGTGCTTATTAAACCACAAAAGGCTGCCATTTAATTTGATAAATATATAGCCTGCACGCTTCAATGTTAATGTGCACTTTGCTCTGGTATCTACACAAACAGTGTGTGTGTGACACCAGAGCCTGTTTAGCTCAAGACGGACCACTTGTATACAAATATACTTGTGGACGTAGAAAAGAAAGTCCCACCTTACAGATTAAAGAGCTAATCGCCTTTCAGTTAACTCGCGTTTGTGCATTAGCTGGGCCAGCCCGTCCAAAATATTGCTTTTTATTGTGATCTGAGCTAAAGAAGCGCAATTTATGATGCCATTGTTGTCAGACTTTACAGCTGATTTAAAAGATGTTCTTTGATCATAACGCTGACCAACCGTTTTGGAGATTTCAGTCTTTTCCCATTCAGGTAGATAGGAGCTGTACTTACATGCAGATTGTGTCCATAGAAAATAGCTCCAAAATTGGGCTTGAGTGGACTGACTTGCAGTGAAAGATACTCGATTTCACACATTCCCTTTGAAGCATGCAGCACATGCAAACTGTATATTTATTTAATGAAATCCTATTTAGATAAATCATAATAAAAAATATAGTTAATTCTGGGGTTTTTTATGGATTCTATGATTCCGTGATGAAATAATAGGGCCCAATCAAGTAGTAATGACTCATTTGGTCGGAACCATACATGAAAATACAAAATTTTTTCTTTTGATTTTTGGTGTGAAATATGCCCAGGCATGTTTTCATGAGATTTACCCAGCCAGTAAAACTCTCTCGTGTATACTTACACTCATCGTAAAAGCCATAGATGCGATTGATGGAAGCACACTCGTGGTTCCCTCTCAACAGGAAGAAGTTCTCTGGGTATTTGATTTTGTATGCCAGCAGCAGGCAGATGGTCTCCAGAGACTGTTTCCCCCGGTCAACATAATCCCCCAGAAACAGGTAGTTGCTCTCAGGTGGGTATCCTCCATACTCGAAGAGTCTGAGGAGGTCGTAGTACTGACCGTGGATGTCACCTGTGGAGAGGAGAGCATCTTATTCACTGTTCTGCAGCACTCCGTATTATTATATCACCACCAAACGCCGAAGAGCCTCAGCGGCTCGTGAGACTATTTAATGACATGATGTAACTGTAATTAAACCAATTACACAAGTGCGCTCACAAGGGCAAACCGATTACAGTCGAACGCCTCTGTAAAACAGCATGGATTGTTTTCAGTCATCTGAAATTATATTTAAACTAGGGCTGGGCGGTATGATGGCATATACGGTGCAACTTGTACCATGATATAAGATTTAGGTCATAATGCCCAACTCTAACATCAAATATACAGGATATTATATTTGGAGAATCCTCATCTGTCAAGATATGCTTCGGTGTAGAAGAGCGGAAGGAAGTTTGTTACTCACCGCAGACCTTCAGAGGTGCTTCTAGCTCCAGTAGGATGGGCTGGCTGAGGAAGATCTCACGGGATTTCAGACACAATCCACGGATCTCGTTCTCCTGCAGCTGAACATTCTTCCCGGGCTTTGACCCTCTCACTGCAAACACACAAACAAACAGTCAACCAAAGTATCACTTGTTTCTTTGACTCTGCGGGGAAATATATATAGAGATAACAAACTATCACAAATGATAGTTATGTAATGACACTTAAGCCCTGTCAATGTCAGGCAGCATCTGATACCGTTTATCCACTGCTAATATTAGCATCGAGCAACCAAAACATATCGGAAAAGGCACAAGTAATAAGACTCCAATTATTCATAAATTCAGGGCATCTGTGGCTCAGGAGGTAGAGCGGGTCGGCTGCTAATCACAGGGTTGGCGGTTCGATTCCCGGCCCACATGACTCCACATGCCGAAGTGTCCTTGGGCAAGACACTGAACCCCAAGTTGCCCCCAATGGCAGGCTAGCACCTAGCATGCAGCTCTGCCATCATTTGTGTGAATGGGTGAATGAGACGCAGTATAAAGTGCTTTGAATACCGCTAAGGTTAAAAAGGCGCTATATAAGTGCAGACCATTTACCATACATAATATTGTGTATAGGGGTGTAACGATATGGCATTTTTACAGTATGATAACCGCAGTGTTTCCCATTAATTACCCAGAGTGTGGCGGCCCGCCACTGTCTAATTTGTCCCGCCACAGTTTCATAATGTACCACTACTCATAATAACATAAAAGATCTCTAACGTTTTGTGTTGCGCCGTTGCTTTGGCAAAGCATCTCTCACTCTCCTCTCATATTTCATCTGTTACGAGAACAGCCTTTTTCCACCTTAGAAACATTGCTAAGCTACGTAACATGCTATCTGTTTCTGATGCAGAAAAGTTAGTTCATGCATTCATGACCTCGAGACTAGATTACTGTAATGCTTTATTAGCTGGTTGCCCTGCATCCTCAACAAACAAGCTACAGTTAGTCCAAAATGCAGCCGCTAGAGTTCTTACTAGGTCAAGAAAATATGATCATATAACACCGATTTTATCATCTCTACACTGGCTACCAATTAAGTTCCGAATCAATTACAAAGTATTACTACTGACCTATAAAGCCCTAAATGGTTTATCTCCGGTGTATTTAACGGATCTTCTATCGCCATACAATCCATCGCGCTCTTTAAGATCACTAAATTCGAGGCTTCTGGTCATACCTAGGATATCTAAGTCCACTAATGGAGGGAGGGCGTTCTCACATTTAGCTCCTAAACTCTGGAATAGCCTTCCCGATATTGTTCGAGGCTCAGACTCGCTGTCCCAGTTTAAAACTAGATTAAAGACACATCTCTTTAACCAAGCATTCACATAATGCTTACTTTTTATACTACTGCTGAATCAGTTATAATGCATTAATATTATGAACATCAGCTATGCTAATTATTTCCCATCTGCTTTTCTGCTGTTATCTCGGGACACCAGTCCCGAGGTAAATAGCGTTCGTCAGCTCCAGTTTGTATCCAGCCTCTCACGGAGACTTCAGATGCCCCATCACCATGGACAAGGATCTTAAAATGGGATACATAGACTAATTATTGCCAACAAAAGCCTTCATCAGCCAAACAAGGACAATTGCATCTAAGTGAACTTCTGGAATTTAATCAAGGATGGACTTCAAAGACACTGGTCACTAATCTTGCAGTTCAAACACATTCACTGTCTAAATACTGACCCTTAGCACTTAATAAGTTTAATAATTTTTTAAATCATGTTTTTTAACTATAAATAATTCTTATTTACATTATTCATGATGTTAGCCAGAGGGGAACTGGCCCCCACAGTGAGTCTGGTTTCTCCCAAGGTTATTTTTCTCCATTAACCATCATCTTTTGGAGTTTTGTGTTCCTTGCCACAGTCGCCTTCGGCTTGCTCACTGGGGTTATTAATACAATTATTATTTCATTATTTTTAAACACGATAAAGAATCATATCTTATCTAATTCCACAACAGGGCTCCAAACAAAAAAAAAAAAAAAAAAATCAATTAAGGAGCCAATGGCTCCTACAGGGGGAAAACAGGCGCCAAATATTTTAAATTTTTTTAACTCCATCCATTCCTTTTCGTCCCGCAGCTCGCTAACAGTGTAGTCTGTGGAGCATTCTTCGCAATTATGTGATCACGTGCATTTTTATGCTTGTTACTGTCACCGTGTTTTCTAACAGTCTCTTTTTTGAAATGGTTAGTTCCTGCAATGAACTCCGTTTTCCCCGCTATTTCTTTGATATAAACTTTTGTAATGTATCTCGGGAAATGTAATGCAAATTTTAAAATCAAAAGGGAGTAAACTTTTACTGTCACCAATGGCGACCTTGACAGAAATTACACTCACAAATAAATTTATTTGGTCACAAATGCGACCATTTTTAGTCGCAGTTTGGAGCCCTGCACAAGGATGATGATTTATCGACTTTATAGACATTACATTTTTATCGTCTGTTAATGCTGAACTTCTGTAAAGCTGCTTTGAAGCGATGTGTGTTGTGAAAGGCGCTATACAAATAAAATTGACTTGACTTGACTTGACTCCCGGTCAATCAGACACATTTACCTTTATGCATTTGGCCGACGCTTTTATCCAAAGTGACTTACAGTGCACTTATTACAGGGACAATCCCCCCGGAGCAACCTGGAGTTAAGTGTCTTACTCAAGGACACAATGGTGGTGGCTGTGAGGATCAAACCAGCAACCTTCTGCTTACCAGTTATGTGCTTTAGCCCACTACACCACCATCACACCACTCCAGACACATACGCACTAGAACCACCTGGCTCATCCGAGACGCCGCGGCATTTTGAGGACACAATATCGTTTGAGTTAAGCAATGCTAACTAACGTTATAGTATCCACTGCTGTTATCCACTAGTCCAAAAACAATGATCAATTATCAATGTACGACAGCAAAAAGCTAACGTTACTGCAGAAGTTATCATTGATAATTAACGTTAATCTAACATTAGCTGTTATACTCCTTGCTTATGTCATGAAAAACAGTGTATAATGTATCTAAAGTGACATCTAGCTAATTATCTAACATTAACGTTATTTCCAGTGGCTCTGACGTAACTATTTTCAGCATGCTATGTTACGCTATTTGTAATGTTAGCTAATCGAGTCGAAGTAACGCTGCTGTTTTAAGCTTAATGCGTGTACCCTTGATTTTCAGATCATGAGCATTTTTTTTATATTTCAAGAAGAGTGAAATCCACCAACAGATGAGGAAGTAACAGCTACAGAGGTAGCTAGCTAGGATAGCTAGCATAGTTAGACGGCGAGTTAATAGCCAAACAGATTATTCAGTGGAATTTTACTGTTATTTGCTTCTTTGTAGTAGAAGAGAGCACCTCAGCTGACTCTCATAGAGGAGCAGCAGGGCAGGTACGTCCCATAGGGGCAGCAGGGGAGACCGCCTGCCCTGAGGGAGGGACAGCAGGTGATTTTGGCAGCAGAGAAAGGGGCGGTAGGTCAGAGTAGTTTCAGTTCAGTTTTTGAACTGCGCTAAACTCCTCGTTTACCATGCTTTGTGCTGTGATTTGTTGCCGTGTCATCACCATTCATATCTATACAACCAATGTGTTTGATTAATTATTACTAGAGCATAAAATTGTTTACAAGAGCACAAAGTTCGGCCCGCCAGAGGGGCCGAGGTCCACCCACCACAGTCTTACAAAATCCTGTGGGAAACACTAACCTTATCATAAGATTGTAAACGTACACAATTAATGACGAAGTTTCTTTCTAACTTTGTAAGCAAGTTATGCTGGTCCTGTTTGCTCTACTTCCCTCCACCAGACGGCAACAACACTAGAACAAATATTTTTTTCTCCATCACAAAATGCTGATCTGAAATGTAGGTGGTGCTCTAATGCATTTTAACCCTCACAGATGTGTTCGTCCATAGACAGTCTCATTTTAATTGTGCTCAATTTGCTTGAGCATATTGCCACGGAGACGTAGCGCATGCGGAGGCCTTATGCCATCCACCGCTGCATCCACGCTCAAGCCACCACGCGCCCCACTGAGAACGAACCACATATAGCGACCACGAGGAGGTTACCCCATGTGACTCTACCCTCCCTAGCAACCGGGACAATTTGGTTGCTTAGGAGACCTGACTGGAGTCACTCAGCACACCCTGGATTTGAACTAGCAACTCCAGGTGTGCTAGTCTGCGTCAATTCTCGCTTAGCTACCCTTTGTGTTTTTTAAACACCTCATTGTTTCATTGAATATCTCGGCCTCTGAGTGGACTAGAAGCTCAATCAAGGCATCATTATAAAGCTGAGATCCTCCCCTCTGTGAAGATATACAAACATTTTTTAACATCCACAGTCAATAACATATTTCTGATGATTAGTTTAGCATGCTTTTCTGCTGGACAGAGTTTTTTTTTAAAACTGCCCAAAGTAAAAGCAGATTTCAAGTTTTTGGGCTAACAGCAACAGTGATCGGTGCATAAATGAGACGTTTGTATTCGATGTCTTACAAATATCATATTTCACATATTTCAACTGATGTAAGGCTACAAAATAAACTGTACAGTCACATTCCTGAGAATGAGAGCTTTCTTTTGATATATGACTTGCCAATTTAAGTGCTATTTTTATATTTCTACCACGTGACCTCTAGGTGGCGGTGATTTGCGACGCGGATATTTTCAGGCCTTATTTTATTATTTTACAACAAATGCAGAAGTGAAATTATTTATGAAAATGTCAGATTCTAAAATTTGAAAATGATGCACCAATCTGCCTGATTTATATTAACTTTATATAAAATTTTTCGTGACATAGCGCCCCCTTTGGACCTGCCGGCGGGTCTTCAG
The DNA here is from genome assembly GCA_032164185.1 of Moxostoma hubbsi. Classification (NCBI taxonomy): domain Eukaryota; kingdom Metazoa; phylum Chordata; class Actinopteri; order Cypriniformes; family Catostomidae; genus Moxostoma; species Moxostoma hubbsi. Next base: position 22,202,179 of record JAVLUX010000215.1, read on the forward strand.
ATTTGAAAGGGTTAAATAACCAGCAGATGCCGTCATTAACACAACTGCCTGGTTAGCGGAGTAATCAAATCTTACACGTGTGGCCAATTTCAGTTTGGATAAACATGACTTCCAATTTATTTGTCTGCCATAACTTCGCAAATTAAGCTAGCTGCTTATGTGCCCCTCATGGGCGCTTTTGCTTCAAATTTTTAAATTATAAAAATGATTATTAAATGAGTAGTTTACATTTAAACCGTTTGTGTAAACTGCACTCAGTGAACTAAAACTACCGAATATTTTTAATATCGTTGAAGCGCTTTATTTGCTGTAAATATTCTGCAGAGAGGCTTGCAGTTTGTATTGCTATTCTCACATCCACTGCAACCCTTCAGCTCAGCGGGAAGAAGTAGGTTACCATCACTGATGTGTTCCTCTGCCGGCAGACTTGCCCTAGTTGCAGAGGATCAAAGTGACCTACAGAATTCATCCCTAATGTACGATGCAGCAGCTTCTCCCAAAAGAGAGCCGGATCATCCCGCAGTCCCCCACATACACCATCAGCATTAGCAATTTTCACATTGATCTCATTTTTATTGCGACAGAACTCCTGGGAATAGTCAGAGCCTGTCCTGTGCACCATGTCGCCCTGTTACTGCCAAGCATTTCTATTTTTAATGCTTGTTTTGAGCAACTGGCACAAAGACAACCATGCTAGCACTGGACTGGACTCTTTTTGCTGGTTACAGAAAGCTAGGGCTTGGTGCATTGACTGTATATTCTGTACATAGAGATTTTCCTTAACATTTATACCGCAGTGGACATATTTACTCCGTGCCCAGTACTGCTTTGCGTCTTTTACATGTGAGGAAAACACATGGAGTAATGTGAAAATTCAGAGCGGGACGCCTCCAAAACAAGTCTAGATGAGAAATAACTTGTTACTAAGGGGTGATGATTGGCACAACAAAAAGTGGTGTTAAGTTGTTCACAGCTGCCGAGCAAATCTTTGGAGCTATTTTCTATGGATATAAGCAGCATGTAAGTGCCAAGCAAATGCATTATAACAATAAGGTTTATAAGGTTTTACCGATTAATCAGTGCTGGTTGTTACTTTTTGGAACTATCGGTTATCGGGAAAAACTATTCCAATAGATGCCGATATTAATGTTTTTCATTATTCCTCTGTGGCCGGCACTGGAGGATTCTACTATTACAACGGCTTGGTTTCACAGATTAACAGCGTCCTCTAGTGGTGAAATAAAATTGACAAAATTATCGACACCTAGTGGGGATCTGCAGTATCTAAATCGGTCATCATTGACAATATTCAACCATATTTTTATCCTTGCCGCAGTGCATATTTTGTTATTTTGATTAGATAATCGAGCGTATTAAATTGAAGCAAGGGCATGCAAAGATGAATGTGAGTATAAGGAACTATTAAGGGATGAGAAAGAAAATATTTTTAAATTCTATAAATAAATGTTAAAAACGATCTGCCGATGAATCAGTTATCGGCCATATCCACCACCGTACGTTATCAGTATCGGCAAAATCCACTATCGGTCGACCTCTGGTGGTAAGCTCATTTCAACGAAATTGGAGGGACAAAATCTTTTTACAAAAAAAATTTAAAAAAATGCAATTTACTCCGTTATCTTTTGTGCATGATGTGATTTAAAAGGATATTGAATATTAAAATGTAATTATTAGTCTGACTGAAACCGTACTCGTCTGATTTTTTTACTAAGGTACTAATTCGCACTTCCTTGGCTGCTTTAAATATTCGATTATGCATTGTGTCATATGTACTTGTAAAGACAGATAAAGACTGTAGCTCGATTATAACTGCTTGGGTTCAGATTGGTGCAAAAATAATCCATATTTGGGCAGACATATGATTGGTGACTGTTACATATGGCCACCAGGAGATGGCGCCAAATACATGACACAGACTCAATGATGACTCAAATGACACAGAATGAAACTCATTCAGTGAAATCTCATGACTAAAATCATGTCTGCATGCTATGCAAAACTTTTTGTATTGTCTTAATGATTAACTCTTCTGCTACAAGAATGTAATGCATTTTAATTATCTGAATACACACACATATACATACATACATACATACATACATACATATATATATATATATATATATTTAATATTTAAAAGATAACTACGTATAATTATTTCATCATTATATATTGAATTATTGTTATAGGAGGGGCTTATTGTTATAGGAGGGGCTTTCTCAGCAAATATTTGTATATGCAATTAATCACGATTAATTAATAAGGACACCATGTAATTAATTTGATTAAAAATTAACTTCTCAAGTTGAATGCTACCACCCTAAATGAGCTCCTGATTGTTACAGAGATGGATAAATACTGCTCTGAAATGCTTAATTACATAATCTGATATTTATGCAACTAAAAGCAATTGGCCCATATATAGTTTCAAACCAGTTTCCCCCAACACTGATGAAAGGCGGCGACTATGCTAGTGTACAAAACATAAGTGCCTCCACTACAAACAAAGCACAGCCTTGTTGATCAGAGAAACACTCAAGATAGGCAAGAATTATTAAATACACGAAACGTGGAGCAAAGCGAGTGAGCAAAATCTAATCTAGCTAATCTCAGAATGTGCCTAATCAAGTTCTCAAACTTGCCCTTATGATGCAAGCAATAGTAAAATTACTGCTACACACAAGGACATTCTGTGAACATGAGTCATTCAGACAGTGAAGTCACTGCATTGTCATTCCACAAAAACTCCCTTGAACGACACACCTATACACAAAACTGCACCTTAAAACTAATGCTAAGCAAGTGCACACATGTTTGCATACTCGGATATAAAAAAAAACACAAACTTAAAAAAGTATCATTACTTAAATAATGTGGAAACACTTTGAGCATTCTCTATACTTCCACTGGTCCACTCCGTATGCAGGCCTACATCAGAATATCTCATTGCGATTGGGTCTTTGAATAGTCACCATATAAGGATGGTTTTGTTGGTGGTATAAAATTAAGCAATATTGTAAACATTTTAGGGGTGGGCGAAATGACAAATCTTACATCATCTCCCAGCCAATGCTGTTAATTATACAGTGTACCTATTAAATATGTACAACATGAAAATATAAATTTTTACTATTTATATTTTATTAGTTTTTCCTCATTTTGGTAACATTTTAGCTTTTTTTTAAAATGAACAAATCAATGTTTTAATCAATAAATATGATATTATATTGCATCTATTATATTTTATTACATATTTATCGTTTGATTGCATAATTTGTACTATTTACTGGTATTTACATTGATTTGTCGAACACGTGCTAATAACCGGTACTGTCTCTTTAAGAAAACTCTGCATTTCTGTAAACAGTATTTAAATGAGAGCATGTTAATGAGAGTGACTATTACTCTAGAGCTGGACAAAAACAAACAAAAAAACCCCCACTATTTTTAGATACATTTTTTTTTTTTTTTTTTTGGTCAATTTGATATCGATCCTCAAAAGCCATGGAACAATCTTTGACTCTTACGCAACCCTCCACTAAAGAGGAAATCACTAGGATTTGCAACCGAATTTCGTGATATGCCAAATTTCCTTAAAAAGACAGAACCGGGTTTTAGCACGTGTTCAACAAATCACTATAACTAACTATAAATAGTACAAATTATGCAATCAAACAATAAAAATTAACAAAATGTAATATAATATTATACTTATTGATTAAATACATTGATTTGTTCATTTGTAAAATGCTAAAATGTGACCAAAATGATGAAAAACTATTAAAACTAACCCCATTTAATATATAATTAGTCAAATGTATATTTTGGTATTGTACCTAGTTGTGAAATTCACAGAATTAGCTGCGAGAGAATTACGCACCTCCGTTTTTGAGTGAAAAAAAGCGAAATAAAAATATTAAATCAAATATGAAAACATTCTGTACCATTTATCACACTAGTGTGCTTTAATGTTTAACCAGGAAGTTTGTTTTGAAAATGCTTTTATTTTGTACAAAATGGCACAAAGTCACACTTGTGGCGTTCCCGGTCAAAAATGACCGGCCATTGAAAATCAATGGGGGAGATCAAAAATTAGAAAAAATTGAGTGTTCAGGAGCATGTTTGTCATGTTCACATATGTGCTTGTAAACATACAGGCCTCGGACCTGTGCATGTGCTCATACATGTGCACTAACACACACACACACACACACACACACACACACACACACGTGTACACACAAACACACACATGCTCACATACACACACAAACGTTTTTGCATATTACATGTTTTCTTTTTCACAGAGATTAATTTTATCCTACCCTGAAATGCATCCAACATCTATTCATCCATCAAGCATACACACACACACACACACACACACACACACACACACACACACCACCACAACGGTCTTTGCCCCACAGTGACCCCTCTCCAATAGAATCAATAGAATTGTGGTGTTCCCAGTCAAAGGTGACCAGCCATTGAAAATGTATAGGGAAGATCACAAAAAACAGGACTTTTATTTTGAAATGCTTTTATTTTCTGAATAGGAGCACAAAGTATCACTTGTAATGTTCTGTGTCAAAGAAAACTGGCCTAAGCCCGTTTACACAATAACACGGTCATATAAAGATCCAAAACTGTTCATATTTCTGTTATATTTTCTTTTCAACATCAAAACAAATCAACGAACACCTGGTGGTTGTGTGTCCTCGTGCACATGACTGACAATTTACACACAATTCTTAATGAAAGAAAGATCATCAATTCTATTGGAGAGGGGTCACTGTGGGGCAAAGACAGTTCTGGTGGTGTGTGTGTGTGTGTGTGTGTGTGTGTGTGTGTGTGGTAATGTTGAATGGAGTTCAGAGAAGGATAAAGTTAATCTCTGAGAAAAATAAAGCATGTAATACTCAGAGTTTGTGCATGTATGTGAGCGTGTGTGTGTTAGTGCACACGTGTGTGTATATGCATGTGCACAGGTCCAAGGCCTTAATGTTTGCAAGCACACATGCACATATGTGAACATGACAAACATGCTCCTTAACACACAATTTTGACTTATTTTTGATCTCCCCCATTGATTTTCAATGGCCGGTCATTTTTGACCGGGAACACCACAAGTGTGACTTTGTGCCATTTTGTACAAAATAAAAGCATTTTCAAAACAAACTTCCTGGTTAAACATTAAAGCACACTAGTGTGATAAACAGTACAGAATGTTTTCATAATTTATTTAAAATTGCCAAAATGATTTTTTTTTTCACTCAAAAATGGAGGTGCATAAGCTCAAGTCGATGAGGCCTACGATCAATATGTTTGGGAAAGAAAAACAAATCCTGTGCTAATTGAAAGAAAACAAGTTGACAGATCTAATCCAATATTTGGTGATAATATAGCATAACGAGAGATTTAATAGGTCGACCATTTTTGACTGGGAACACCAAATTAGGTAAAACATTTCAACACAGCACAAGGGTTCAAATTTAAAACCCATTGCACAAATCCTTTTTTATAATAACCTTTTCTTGGTGGCATTAAAAGTCAGCTGAATTGGCAACAGTTATGTTTAACACAAACATATGTTTAAAATAACCATTTATATAAATATTATAAACATAAGGGCATGTGACCGCTTTATTGTCATGTTCTGCCTACAGTGCAAACACAAATATTTGTAGTCGCCACGTCAGTCGTCATATGACACCAAGTTTGTTTATGATATAATAGGCATATAACCAAATGTACACTGTGTGTGTCTGGGATGAGTTTATAAGATGGGCGAATCTGTGAACACCCAAACCTGCAGCACATGAGCACCAGAACCGTCAGGCACAGCTTGAACAGCTTTTCCAAAACAGTTCAAACTGCCCCATTGAGCAATAATTATGTGCAAATCAGCTTAGTCCATTTATATTCATCCAACATATCCTAACTCCTTAGCAACAAGCATACCTGGCAATAAAGCTCATTCTGATTCTGACATGTTGACTCGGGCTCCAGGACTGGATATTCTCCATCTATAAACTACAAGGCAGGTCGTGGCACCTCACCAAGCGCCATAACACACCATGTGTGCGGTTATGTAACGGAACAGATTGCCAGGTGAACAGCCGTATTAATACTAGGGCGGGACGATGAAGGGCGCACGACTCACACCCTGGCTAGGTTTCGAGGCTGTAAAGCAAAAACATGCATGTGCTGCGATTTGATGTGTCTGAACTCTGACGAGGTGGAAAACAACAGGGCGAGGTTCCTAAGAAATGCTGTTAGCTTTATTGCACATTATGAGATCAGCCTGCAAGAAAAAATATATCTGGCTTCAAGACATTCTGCTAATGCCAACACGATTCTGCTGAAGTAGATTAAGAGTATTTGTTCTTGCACATATTGAAAACATCAAACATTTACAGTTTAGGTTGGAAAAAGTATGTGAACACCTAGGCTAATGATGTCAAAAGCGAATTAATAGTCAGGAGTTGGCAAACCTGGCATCCATTTAATGTAACGAGATTGTAGGTGTGGGTTAGAGCTACTCTGACTTATAAAAAGCACTCAAACATTTTGAGTTTGCTCATTCACAAGAAGCATCTGCAGACATGGACCGAAAGAGATCTCTTTTGTATTGTTGCTTTGAATAAAGCTGGAAAAGGTCATAGTTATCTTGAAGAGCTTAGATATTCACCTGTGCACAGTTAGACAAACTGTCTATAAATGGAGATGATTTAGTACTATAGGTACTCTCACTAGAAGTGGCCGTTAGATATTCACCTGTGCACAGTTAGACAAACTGTCTATAAATGGAGATGATTTAGTACTATAGGTACTCTCACTAGAAGTGGCTGTTAGATATTCATCTGTCCACAGTTAGACAAACTGACTATAAATGGAGATGATTTAGTACTATAGGTACTCTCACTAGAAGTGGCCATTAGATATTCATCTGTCCACAGTTAGACAAACTGTCTATAAATGGAGATGATTTAGTACTATAGGTACTCTCACTAGAAGTGGCCATTAGATATTCATCTGTCCACAGTTAGACAAACTGTCTATAAATGGAGATGATTTAGTACTATAGGTACTCTCACTAGAAGTGGCTGTTAGATATTCATCTGTGCACAGTTAGACAAACTGTCTATAAATGGAGATGATTTAGTACTATAGGTACTCTCACTAGAAGTGGCCGTTAGATATTCATCTGTCCACAGTTAGACAAACTGTCTATAAATGGAGATGATTTAGTACTATAGGTACTCTCTCTAGAAGTGACCGTTAGATATTCATCTGTCCACAGTTAGACAAACTGTCTATAAATGGAGATGATTTAGTACTATAGATACTCTCACTAGAAGTGGTTGTTAGATATTCATCTGTCCACAGTTAGACAAACTGTCTATAAATGGAGATGATTTAGTACTATAGGTACTCTCACTAGAAGTGGCCGTTAGATATTCACCTGTGCACAGTTAGACAAACTGTCTATAAATGGAGATGATTTAGTACTATAGGTACTCTCACTAGAAGTGGCCATTAGATATTCATCTGTCCACAGTTAGACAAACTGACTATAAATGGAGATGATTTAGTACTATAGGTACTCTCACTAGAAGTGGCCGTTAGATATTCATCTGTCCACAGTTAGACAAACTGTCTATAAATGGAGATGATTTAGTACTATAGGTACTCTCACTAGAAGTGGCTGTTAGATATTCATCTGTCCACAGTTAGACAAACTGACTATAAATGGAGATGATTTAGTACTATAGGTACTCTCTCTAGAAGTGGCCGTTAGATATTCATCTGTCCACAGTTAGACAAACTGTCTATAAATGGAGATGATTTAGTACTATAGGTACTCTCACTAGAAGTGGCTGTTAGATATTCATCTGTCCACAGTTAGACAAACTGACTATAAATGGAGATGATTTAGTACTATAGGTACTCTCACTAGAAGTGGCCATTAGATATTCATCTGTCCACAGTTAGACAAACTGTCTATAAATGGAGATGATTTAGTACTATAGGTACTCTCACTAGAAGTGGCCATTAGATATTCATCTGTCCACAGTTAGACAAACTGTCTATAAATGGAGATGATTTAGTACTATAGGTACTCTCACTAGAAGTGGCTGTTAGATATTCATCTGTCCACAGTTAGACAAACTGACTATAAATGGAGATGATTTAGTACTATAGGTACTCTCACTAGAAGTGGCCATTAGATATTCATCTGTCCACAGTTAGACAAACTGTCTATAAATGGAGATGATTTAGTACTATAGGTACTCTCACTAGAAGTGGCCATTAGATATTCATCTGTCCACAGTTAGACAAACTGACTATAAATGGAGATGATTTAGTACTATAGGTACTCTCACTAGAAGTGGCCATTAGATATTCATCTGTCCACAGTTAGACAAACTGTCTATAAATGGAGATGATTTAGTACTATAGGTACTCTCACTAGAAGTGGCTGTTAGATATTCATCTGTCCACAGTTAGACAAACTGTCTATAAATGGAGATGATTTAGTACTATTGGTACTCTCACTAGAAGTGGCACATTAGATGACAAACTGTCTATAAATGGAGATGATTTAGTACTATAGGTACTCTCACTAGAAGTGGCTCATTAGATGACAAACAGTCTATAAATGGAGATGATTTAGTACTATAGGTACTCTCACTAGAAGTGGCTCATTAGATGACAAACTGTCTATAAATGGAGATGATTTAGTACTATAGGTACTCTCTCTAGAAGTGGCTCATTAGATGACAAACAGTCTATAAATGGAGATGATTTAGTACTATAGGTACTCTCACTAGAAGTGGCTCATTAGATGACAAACTGTCTATAAATGGAGATGATTTAGTACTATAGGTACTCTCACTAGAAGTGACCGTTAGATATTCATCTGTCCACAGTTAGACAAACTGTCTATAAATGGAGATGATTTAGTACTATAGGTACTCTCACTAGAAGTGGCCGTCCAGTCAAGATGACTCAAAGGACACACCGCAGAATGATCAATGAGGTAATAAAGATCCCTAGAGTGACAGATAAAGACTTGAAGGAATCATTGGAGCTGGTTAACATCTCTGTTCATGAGTCTACTGTACAGAAAACATTAAACAGGTATGGTGTTCATGGCAGGACATCACGAAAGAAGCCGCTGCTTTCCGACAAAAACATTGTTGTCGAAGAATGATCCAAAATAACTTCTGAACGTTGTGCAGGTTTAATTCGCAGCTACTGGAAACGCTTGCTTGAGGTTATTGCTGCCAAAGGAGGATCGACCAGTTATTAAATCCAAGGGGTCACTTACTTTTTCACAGCACAGTGAATGTTTAATGGGATGCGCTGAATAAAGACATGAGATTATAATTGTTTCTGTGTTGTTAGTTTAAGCACATTGTGTTTGTTTACACTGTGTTTACCTGCCAACCATGGGAAAATATTTGGAGTACCACAATAGTGCAAAACTAAGTTCACATGCTACTTACATTCTTGAGAAGAACTCTTAATATTTTACAAACTTGCACTGCACTAGGCTATATTATAATATACAGTGAAGGTCAAAACTTTTAATACACCTGCTTAAAACCATTTTTTTCATGATTAATATTTCATTGATTGAGATGTAATTAATTAATAATATAATTATTGGCATTCAATTATTTAATAAACATTGAAATAATGTATTTTTTATAATGTAATATATGTTTTCATTTTGAAGTATTTACAGAAACGTGTGTTGTAATGTAAAAACAAAACAAAAAACACACTGTAAACACCGTCAATTATGAATAAAACCCAAGTTTCTGTTCAGGATTTCCATTTTATTTAATAATTAAATAATTGAATCAGCTAATATAGGCACACATATTATAGGCCTAATGGAAAAATATGAAGCCTACTCAATTAAAATAACATTTTAGGAATGTAGGACTTTGTAACTTGAGGTTTAGCCACATTATTAGCTGAAGCTCCTTGGACGTCAAAATCGTAATTGCACAATGTGCAAAATGCATGATTTGGCTGTTTTGAGGGGCGGAGGCACGGCCATTGCTCCTGATACTTTGTGAGGAACTTCTGAGGAACTTTTAGCACTGTTGCTCTCTCTCTCCCTGTCAGTGTCCTCCTCGTCTGACGTCATAATTATTTTAAAATCATCCTTAACAAATGCCTTTGATCTAATTAGAGATTTGATGACATGAATGCTAGCCTGGCCTTGAGGTTGAAGCCTATTCAATTAATTTTGGTTATTTTCAAGCATTCAAAGCTTTCTTTTTAAGGTATCAATGCCCTTTACCTTACTGCAGATAAACTATAACAATCCATGGTTATGTGCCAAATGAAAATTCACCTTTGACCAGAATAGGGCTGTCATGATTATGAAATTTGGCTGATGATTAATTGTCAAAACAAATAATTGCGATTATGATAATTAATTGTCTCGTTATATATTTCTGCAGTCTATGAACGAGCAACACCTGGTGGTCCCTTCACAAAGAGCTCAAAGTCTTTCGCAACATTCACTTTTCTCTTCCAACCACTACATGATCTGCTGTTACCTTCTCAACATTCAAGAACCATCTGAAAATGGGGGCCTGGGTACCTCAGCAAGAACTGATGCTGACTCCAGTCAGGTCTCCTTAGCAACCAAATTGGCCCGGTTGCTAGGGAGGGTAGAGTCACATGGGGTAGCCTCCTCGTGGTCACTATAATGTGGTTCTCTCAATGGGGCGTGTGGCGAGTTGTGCGTGGATGCCGCGGAGAATAGCGTGAAGCCTCCACACGTGCAACGTCTCCACGGTAACGCGCTCAACGAGTCGCGTGATAAGATGCGCGGATTGACGGTCTCAGACACGGAGGCAACTGGGATTCATCCTACGCCACCCGGAATGAGGCGAGTCACTACGCCACCACGAGGACTTGGAGCGCATTGGGAATTGGACGTTACAAATTGGGGAGAAAAAAAAAAAAAGAACCAGCTGAAAACGCATCTGTTGCACAAGCACTTAACCAATCCACAATAATTAGACTTACCGCTGCACTTTATGTAAAAAAAAGTCTGTCTCTTTCTTCAGTGCCGGCATCTTTACCATCCTGCAGATGTTGTTAAACTTTGTGTAACAAATTGCTCGCTATGCGTCTCATTTGTAAGGCGCTTTGGATAAAAGCATCTGCTAAATGACAAAAATGTGTAAATGTAAATAATATATATATATATATATATATATATATATATATATATATATATACACACACACACACACACACACACACATTTTATATATATATTTTAAGCTTGCGTCCCCTCTGTGTCACTGCATGTCATTACCACAGTGTTTGAACCAGGAACATTTGCCATTTCATGATTGTTTAAAGTGACACCGGAGCACTTTGCGTTCCCTATCTAAGTTTATACTTGATAGATTATACTTTCGTGGGAGTTTGGCGCGAGCCTCTGCACGTGAGGCGCTCTTCTGTACGGGAGCTGATTGACGCTGTGTTGCAGTTCAGTGACGCTCTGACTCGACTAAACGACAAACAAACAAGGACCGTGTAAAAATTATTTTATCGATAATCGCCTTAAAAGAGCATTGCGATATCCGATTACATCATCAACCCCCTTGCTAAAATGTAATTCATTTATTGAAATATGAAAAATTCAAATTGCACTTTAAACGAAAAAAGCAATAAAATAACAGTGATAAAAAAAATCTAGTTTAACCAGCTTATTGAAACATTTACCGTCTCCAACGAATCCATTTGCATCACACAAGTATCCGTCAATGACAACAGGTGGAAAATTACTAAAAGCCTACAGATTAAGACCTAAAGACTAGTGATGTCACGGTACCAAAATTTCAGTAGTCGGTACCGATACCAGTTCAATTTCAGGGTTCTCGGTACCAATTTCGATACCACAGCAAAAATATGCTAATATTATAATGTGCTATTTAACACACCAGTTTATTTATTTTTAATTATTTTAATAATAATTATTATTTTCCAGAAATTGTTTGTTTAATTTCATCATCAAAATGGTGTCTAATCAACACGTTCTTAAAACTTTCAACAAGTGAACATAAAACTTTTTAACATGTCATTGCATTTTTTATTTTTTTTGCTAAACTTTTTATTCAGCAGATGTCTTGATTGTGATATTTTGATTAGTTATTATTATTACAGAGAATATTATAGTATTAATTTACTATTAAGTTGTAATATATTTTTATTCAATTTCTTCAATTTCAGGCATCTAGATTTTATTTTGAATCGTGCTTTTATTATGAAAAGTGTGTTTGCCGGATGCTTCACTTTTCTGGATAAACGGTTTGCGACTGCGCAGTGTGATCATTGAAGACTTAGAAGTCACGTCTGAAATTTCATCTCTTTAAACTGGCCTTTAAGTCTGACGAATGAAATGTAGGAAACAGTTTTGGAGCGTGTGTATTTTAGATTACTGGTGTTTGTGAATGTGATCATTTTTAAATGTTGTTGTGTTCTAAATTGTATTCCTGAGACACACTTTGGTATCTTTGGTATTTGTTGTTTTGAATGCGATATAAATAAAGCTGAGCTGAGATTAGAGCGCAGATGCTGTGATTTTAATTATATATATTTTACATGATTCACAATGGATAAGTAATTTCAGTGTACAAGAAGTAAGAGCATGCATTCAAAATAAGCCTGTGAGCATTTTAAAGCTCAGTCATACTGTGCGCTGGTACCGGATACAGTCGGTGCTCGGTACTACCGGTACTGTAGAAACACTGGTACCGTTACATCTTTTTTATTTTAGTATCGACTTGGTGCCAAAGTACCGGTACTCTTGACAACACTACTAAAGATTTCAATTATAAATGTAAAGATAATAATAATAATAATAATGCCTAATAAATTCCCTTGTGTTCCCAAAGTAATGCTGCCGAATGCGTGTTCTTATCGAATGTGTTTTGGTAACACGGTTAATGCTGCCTAAAGACAATCAAATAAGGTGAACGTGTCTTGTATTATTTTATGATTTAATCACGTTCATCTACGTTTCTTTTATACAAAGATATTTATAACTGAACCTGGAGAGTTGCGTTCACAACACATGCCAATCACGTGGAAATAAAGTGAACTAAACTCACAGCACCTCCTGAGATAGTCTTGGGTCATTTGCAGCATTCTCACAGAGGACTTTATTATTGCAAACAGCAAAAAGTTCAGACGAAAAAAAAAATATGAAACATGAAAACTCTCTACATGTGCTTGTCCCACATGCCAGGCCTCTGAACAAACAGCACATCAGACATGAGCATGGACAACTTTACTTGTCATGTGTCACTCCGAGACGTCTTAAAGGTCACCCACACATCGCGGGTAGATGAGTAAAATTACCCCCGCGTGACATTTGGACGAGGAGCTTGCGAACTGGATTCAGCCTTCTTGCATGTTGTGGCTGACGGGTGCTAGTTTCACATCCTGGCCACAGTTAATATACACAATATATTTAGCGACTTCCCAGATCCATGGTTCTGCCATTTCCCAATACTGTCGATCATCGTCTGTTCACAGTCGGCATCGGGATCTTTGTAAGACATCGTCGATATCCGATTACATCATCCTATCGCCCAGCCCTAACACAAATGCGCCGTTCATGGCATTTATACAGTAAATTTGCATAAATATATTCCTTTAATTGGGGTTCTGGGTAGCTCAGAATTTAAAGACTCTTGACTACCACACCTGGAGTTGCTAGTTTGAATCCAGGGCATGCTGAGTGACTCGTCAGGTCTCCTAAGCAACCAAATTTGCCTGGTTGCTAGGGAGGGTAGAGTTAAATGGGGTAGTAACCTCCTTGTGGTCGCAATAATGTGGTTTTCGCTCTCGGTGGGGCCGCGGAGAATAGCGTGAAGCCTCCGCACGCGCTATGTCTCCACGGTAACACGCTCAACAAGCCACGTGTGGATTGACTCTCTCAGACGTGGAGGCAACTGAGATTCGTCCTCCGCCACCCGGATTGAGGCGAGTCACTACGCCAACATGAGGACTTGGAGCGCATTGGGAATTGGGGAAATGTGACACTTATACTTTAATAAAAGCACTTACATATTCATTTTTCTGTTAAAACCTGTGGATTATTTCAGCTGTACAGTTGTTCCAATCGTAATTTTTATGGTCATGGCAATTAAGTTGTAAAATTGGATATAACTTTACTCAGAAAAGGTTAGTAAGTGATTTTATCACACTAAAATCACGTTACCATGTATAATGTTTGCATCTTGTGACTATAGTTTTGAAATGGTGAGTATTTTTGTGTTTATGCACTGGCCCCATTCACTCCTACACATTATGCACGAATGTTAAAACTTTATTTAACTTGTATTAACCCAGAACATCATTTAATTATTGCTTTACAGTATGTTTGTCACCTTTTCTGCATTGCTTTATAAATGTCTAATATAATGTTGATGGTAATCTGGAGGATGTCATTCACATCTCTCTTAAGATAATTAAGATAACCCGGTTTATGTCCTCAAATGAGCTCTAATGTCTGATTATTTCTCTAAAAGGTTCAGAGTTTCAGCACCTTTTGACTAATGTATTCCCATGACTTTCCCAGTTGTTTATAGTACAGCTAATAGCATGCAATAGGTTCAAAGTTACATAGCCAGCAGCACATTTTGTGCATTTAATTGCGTCTCAATCACTGAAATCCCCTATACAGGACACATACAAGAAAATTGCATATCTAGGCTGCAGTGTTGGGTGTAATACATTACTAAGCAATTAATTACTGTAATTAAATTACATTTAATTGGAAAAAGTAAAGGATTATTAATTTTTCAGTAATCTAATTAGAGTTAATTCTGATGTAATTGCGTTAAATACTGTATATAGGCAATTCTATATAAAACAATAGAGAATTTAAAATCAAATGTAACGTTTCATGTTAAAATATATGTTTTCTAATTTAACGCTGCCACCTTAAATTCTTTGGTCAGTTCATGTATAATTTATTTGATTATATATATATATATATATATATATATGATTTATTTGAAAGAATTAAAAGTTGTTTCATGTCTATCCTTGGTCAATGTTGGGTTAGTTACTCTAAAAAAGTAATTAATTACTAACTAATTACATCTACATTGTAATTAGATTACTAATTACTTTTGTTCTTTCAATTCTTTCAAATAAATCATATAAAAATCAAATTAATTATTCATGAACTGGCCAAAGTTTTTAAGGGGGCAGCGTTAAATTAGAAAACATATATTTTAGATGTTAAATTTCGATTTTATTCAATATTATTTTATATAGAATTGTTCTTGAGTCTATATACAGTATTTAACATGATTACATCAGAAGTATTTGTAATTAAATGAATGTAAAATGTATTTAATTACAGAAATTAATTACTTAGTAATGCATTACATCCAACACTGGTCGCGGTTGATCAGGGTTTTTAGAAAGTAATCAGTAATAAGTAATTCAATACATTTTCAGACAGAATAATTTAGCACAGTAATCTAATTACACTGTAGAAGATGTAATTAGTAGTTAGTAATTAATTACTTTTTTTTTTTTTTTTTTAGAGTAACTTACCCAACACTGCTAGGCAGCATTTGGGACATCAAAAACGCGTTTAGATCGCCAAAATAATGCAAAATATGCTCTTATTTCAGAACGCGGCGTAAATAACAATGGCTTATTATTCCGCGAGACTGTTGTCTATGTAGGGAACTAACAAGGGTTTGAGACACAGTCATTAATGAAAGTGAGGCGCTAAAGCTCAGCTAACACTGTTAGCTCCAATAACTGTTCAAAACACGACTCGAAAAGATATAAACAGACAGATAAATATCCACATGCATCAATAACAACATTTTAAGCACAATGTATCTAATATTTGACGTTTGCTAACGTAAAACTCACCCTCGAGGAGCCGCTGAATGATGCTGTCTATGTTGAGTTTGTCGATGTCAGCCATGACGAGACCAATAAAACACACACACCGCCGCTTTAAACACCCCAGACACGACAGATAAAGCTCTTACGATTACAAATAAACAGATGTATTACACAAACACGTCTGCATTGCCCTAAAACCAGACTTAAAATGTTGGTCTGAAGCGGGCCGTTGGGTACGTGCTGCTGCTGTGACACACACCGGCTGTGCGCGGAAGGACACTCATACAGCAGCGTCACCACAGCTGCTGGAATCCGGCCCGCGGATGAATACCACAAGAATAGAGAAAATAGGGCACAGGGAAATGGGTGGCGGCAGGGTTGACTTTCTCAATAACATGTGACGTTGAACGTCAATGAGCACTATAGACTTGCTTAGTTTTTTAATCTATATTTGACCATATTTATTATAGTTAATATTATTAGAGGCTATTGGAGCATTCTGACATTACTTTCATGACAATTAAAGGAACAGTTCACCCAAAAATGATCTCATCATTTCCTCACCATTATGTCATCTCAAACTCTTATGACTTTCTTTCTTCTGCTGAACACAAAGATTTTTAGAATATCTCAGTTCTGACGGTTCGTTCAATGCAAGTGAACGGTGACCTGAACTTTGAAGCTCTAAAAAGCACATTAAAAACTCCAGGGGTTTAATCCATGTCTTCAGAAGAGATATGATGTGTGTGTGTGTGTGAGAGAGAGAGAGAAACAGATCAACATTTATGTCCTTTTTTTACTACAAAATCTCATCCCTGCCCAGTAGGTGGCGATATGCACAAAGAATGCGAATCGCCAAAACCAAAAGAAGGATAATGTGAAAGTGAAAGTGGAGATTTATGGTGAAAAAGGACTTCAATTTTGTTTCGTTTTTACCAACAACAATCATATCACTTCTGAAGACATGGATTGAACCACTGGAGTCGTGTGGATCTTTTTGGAGCTTCAAAGTTCTGGTCACCATTCACTTGCATTGTATGAACCTACAGAGCTGAAATATTCTGTACAGGACTATTTATTGTATACTGTATAGACAAGAGTCTGTTTATAGTGTCTGAAACATCCACATTGCTTGTATTCTAGGAATGTATCTTACTAAGCAATACAAACAGGCCTTTTATTAGTTGTAAGTGAACTTGTTGGGCATATAAACAGTGAAGAGGGATTTCAATACATACAGTAAATGTTGTTCTGCTGTTCATAGTTTAACAGTGTTTCTCCTCAGATAAAGGAGATATTTCTATCATTTGTAGAAGTGTATTATTGAGTTATAAGTAAATGGAGGTAGAACTGTGGCGCCCTCTAGTGTGATATATGGAGTGTTGGGTAAAATTTAAGAATGGAGTTTGAATTGAATTGGCCACACCACACATGATGTTGCCATAGAATTGGAATGGCAATTCAGTTGTCCTACTTGTTTTATATGTAAACCTTTTCAAAGTCATTTGTTTATTTTCCAACAGTGTATGATGAAATCACATTATTTACAGTAAAATAGACTGATGTACAGCAGCTCTCAACCCATAATCCTCTACTGGACGGCTCTGGTCTGTTACCAACAATATGGCCCACTACAGATCCTGGATTAAGAGTGTGTGTGTGTGTGTGTGCGTGTGTGTGTATGTGTTTATCTGTGTGTGTGTGTGTGTGTGTGTGTGTGTGTGTGTGCTTGTGTTTATCTGTGTGTGTGTGTGTGTGTGTGTGTGTGTGCATGTGTTTTTCTCTGTGTGTGTGTGTGTGTGTATGTGTAAGTTTATGTGTATGTGCGTGTGTATGTGCGTGTGTGTGCGTGTCTGTGTGTGTATGTGTATGTGTCCCCATAAGGATAGTAAACCAGAAATGTTTGACCTTGTGGTGACATTTTGTCGGTCCCCATGAAGAAAACAGCCTATAAATCATACTAAATTGTTTTTTGAAAATTTAAAAAGTTTTCTGTGAGGGTTGAGTTGTGTGAGGTTTAGGGGTGTGTTGGGATTAGGGGTTGTGTTGGGTTTAGGGGGTGTGTTGGGTTTAGGGGTTGTGTTGGGTTTAGGGGTTGTGTTGGGTTTAGGGGATGTGTTGGGTTTAGGGGTTGTGTTGGGTTTAGGGGATGTGTTGAGTTTAGGGGATGTGTTGGGTTTAGGGGATGTGTTGGGTTTAGGGGTTGTGTTGGGTTTAGGGGTTGTGTTGGGTTTAGGGGTTGTGTTGGGTTTAGGGGATGTGTTGAGTTTAGGGGATGTGTTGGGTTTAGGGGTTGTGTTGGGTTTAGGGGTTGTGTTGGGTTTGGGGGATGTGTTGGGTTTGGGGGTTGTGTTGGGTTTGGGGGATGTGTTGGGTTTAGGGGGTGTGTTGGGTTTGGGGGATGTGTTGGGTTTGGGGGTTGTGTTGGGTTTGGGGGATGTGTTGGGTTTAGGGGGTGTGTTGGGTTTAGGGGTTGTGTTGGGTTTAGGGGTTGTGTTGGGTTTGGGGGATGTGTTGGGTTTAGGGGTTGTGTTGGGTTTAGGGGATGTGTTGGGTTTAGGGGATGTGTTGGGTTTAGGGGGTGTGTTGGGTTTAGGGGTTGTGTTGGGTTTAGGGGATGTGTCGGGTTTAGGGGTTGTGTTGGGTTTGGGGGATGTGTTGGGTTTAGGGGGTGTGTTGGGTTTAGGGGATGTGTTGGGTTTAGGGGTTGTGTTGGGTTTAGGGGATGTGTTGGGTTTAGGGGTTGTGTTGGGTTTAGGGGTTGTGTTGGGTTTAGGGGATGTGTTGGGTTTAGGGGTTGTGTTGGGTTTAGGGGTTGTGTTGGGTTTAGGGGATGTGTTGGGTTTAGGGGGTGTGTTGGGTTTAGGGGATGTGTTGGGTTTAGGGGTTGTGTTGGGTTTAGGGGTTGTGTTGGGTTTAGGGGATGTGTTGGGTTTAGGGGTTGTGTTGGGTTTAGGGGTTGTGTCGGGTTTAGGGGATGTGTCGGGTTTAGGGGTTGTGTTGGGTTTAGGGGTTGTGTTGGGTTTAGGGGTTGTGTCGGGTTTAGGGGATGTGTTGGGTTTAGGGGTTGTGTTGGGTTTAGGGGATGTGTTGAGTGTAGGGGATGTGTTGGGTTTAGGGGTTGTGTTGGGTTTAGGGGTTGTGTTGGGTTTAGGGGATGTGTTGGGTTTAGGGGTTGTGTTGGGTTTAGGGGTTGTGTTGGGTTTAGGGGATGTGTTGGGTTTAGGGGTTGTGTTGGGTTTAGGGGATGTGTTGGGTTTAGGGGTTGTGTTGGGTTTAGGGGATGTGTTGGGTTTAGGGGTTGTTTTGGGTTTAGGGGTTGTGTTGGGTTTAGGGGTTGTGTTGGGTTTAGGGGATGTGTTGGGTTTAGGGGTTGTGTTGGGTTTAGGGGTTGTGTTGGGTTTAGGGGATGTGTTGGGTTTAGGGGTTGTGTTGGGTTTAGGGGTTGTGTTGGGTTTAGGGGATGTGTTGGGTTTAGGGGTTGTGTTGGGTTTAGGGGATGTGTTGAGTGTAGGGGATGTGTTGGGTTTAGGGGTTGTGTTGGGTTTAGGGGTTGTGTTGGGTTTAGGGGATGTGTTGGGTTTAGGGGTTGTGTTGGGTTTAGGGGTTGTGTTGGGTTTAGGGGATGTGTTGGGTTTAGGGGTTGAGTTGTGTGAGGTTTAGGGGTTGTGTTGAGTTTAGGGGATGTGTTGGGTTTAGGGGATGTGTTGGGTTTAGGGGATGTGTTGGGTTTAGGGGATGTGTTGAGTTTAGGGGATGTGTTGGGTTTAGGGGATGTGTTGGGTTTAGGGGATGTGTTGAGTTTAGGGGATGTGTTGGGTTTAGGGGTTGTGTTGGGTTTAGGGGTTGTGTTGGGTTTGGGGGATGTGTTGGGTTTAGGGGATGTGTTGGGTTTAGGGGTTGTGTTGGGTTTAGGGGTTGTGTTGGGTTTAGGGGATGTGTTGGGTTTAGGGGTTGTGTTGGGTTTAGGGGATGTGTTGAGTTTAGGGGATGTGTTGGGTTTAGGGGTTGTGTTGGGTTTAGGGGTTGTGTTGGGTTTAGGGGATGTGTTGGGTTTAGGGGTTGTGTTGGGTTTAGGGGATGTGTTGGGTTTAGGGGTTGAGTTGTGTGAGGTTTAGGGGTTGTGTTGGGTTTAGGGGATGTGTTGAGTTTAGGGGATGTGTTGGGTTTAGGGGATGTGTTGGGTTTAGGGGATGTGTTGAGTTTAGGGGATGTGTTGGGTTTAGGGGTTGTGTTGGGTTTAGGGGATGTGTTGGGTTTAGGGGTTGAGTTGTGTGAGGTTTAGGGGTTGTGTTGGGTTTAGGGGATGTGTTGAGTTTAGGGGATGTGTTGGGTTTAGGGGATGTGTTGAGTTTAGGGGATGTGTTGAGTTTAGGGGATGTGTTGGGTTTAGGGGATGTGTTGGGTTTAGGGGATGTGTTGAGTTTAGGGGATGTGTTGGGTTTAGGGGATGTGTTGGGTTTAGGGGATGTGTTGAGTTTAGGGGTTGTGTTGGGTTTAGGGGATGTGTTGAGTTTAGGGGATGTGTTGGGTTTAGGGGATGTGTTGGGTTTAGGGGATGTGTTGAGTTTAGGGGATGTGTTGGGTTTAGGGGTTGTGTTGGGTTTAGGGGTTGTGTTGGGTTTGGGGGATGTGTTGGGTTTAGGGGTTGTGTTGGGTTTAGGGGTTGTGTTGGGTTTAGGGGTTGTGTTGGGTTTAGGGGTTGTGTTGGGTTTAGGGGTTGTGTTGGGTTTAGGGGTTGTGTTGGGTTTAGGGGTTGTGTTGGGTTTAGGGGTTGTGTTGGGTTTAGGGGTTGTGTTGGGTTTAGGGGTTGTGTTGGGTTTAGGGGTTGTGTTGGGTTTAGGGGATGTGTTGAGTTTAGGGGATGTGTTGGGTTTAGGGGTTGTGTTGGGTTTAGGGGTTGTGTTGGGTTTAGGGGTTGTGTTGGGTTTAGGGGATGTGTTGGGTTTAGGGGTTGTGTTGGGTTTAGGGGATGTGTTGGGTTTAGGGGTTGAGTTGTGTGAGGTTTAGGGGTTGTGTTGGGTTTAGGGGATGTGTTGAGTTTAGGGGATGTGTTGGGTTTAGGGGATGTGTTGGGTTTAGGGGATGTGTTGAGTTTAGGGGATGTGTTGGGTTTAGGGGTTGTGTTGGGTTTAGGGGATGTGTTGGGTTTAGGGGTTGAGTTGTGTGAGGTTTAGGGGTTGTGTTGGGTTTAGGGGATGTGTTGAGTTTAGGGGATGTGTTGGGTTTAGGGGTTGTGTTGGGTTTAGGGGTTGTGTTGGGTTTAGGGGATGTGTTGGGTTTAGGGGTTGTGTTGGGTTTAGGGGATGTGTTGGGTTTAGGGGATGTGTTGGGTTTAGGGGGTGTGTTGGGTTTAGGGGTTGAGTTGGGTTTAGGGGGTGTGTTGGGTTTAGGGGATGTGTTTGGTTTAGGGGTTGTGTTAGGTTTAGGGGATGTGTTGGGTTTAGGGGATGTGTTGGGTTTAGGGGGTGTGTTGGGTTTAGGGGTTGAGTTGGGTTTAGGGGGTGTGTTGGGTTTAGGGGATGTGTTTGGTTTAGGGGTTGTGTTGGGTTTAGGGGTTGTGTTGGGTTTAGGGGTTGCGTTGGGTTTAGGGGGTGTGTTGGGTTTAGGGGTTGCGTTGGCTTTGGGGGATGTGTTGGGTTTAGGGGATGTGTTGGGTTTAGGGGTTGCGTTGGGTTTAGGGGTTGTGTTGGGTTTAGGGGATGTGTTGGGTTTAGGGGTTGCGTTGGCTTTGGGGGATGTGTTGGGTTTAGGGGATGTGTTGGGTTTAGGGGTTGTGTTGGGTTTAGGGGATGTGTTGGGTTTAGGGGATGTGTTGGGTTTAGGGGTTGTGTTGGGTTTAGGGGTTGCGTTGGGTTTAGGGGGTGTGTTGGGTTTAGGGGTTGCGTTGGCTTTGGGGGATGTGTTGGGTTTAGGGGATGTGTTGGGTTTAGGGGATTGAATCTTTAGTTTGTACAGTATAAAAATCATTATGTCTATGGAAAGTCCTCAAAATGATAGGCAGACCAACATGTGTGCATGTGTATGTGTGTGTGTGTGTGTGTGTGTGTGTGTGTGTGTGTGTGTGTGTGTGTGTGTGTGTGTGTGTGTGAATGTGTGTGCGTGTGTGTGAATGTGTGTGCGTGTGTAAGTGTTTGTGGGAGTGTGTGTATGTGTGTGTGTGAGTGTGTGTAATTGCACACACGGACCTGATACAAGACACCTGCCATAATTACACTGAAGATGTAGCGGTAATCCACACATTAATGCCAAACTAATTGCATTAGTGCCAATTTAATTCAATTTCATAACGAAATTCAATTAAATTGAATTTAGTCATTTTTAACCAAATTAAATGAATAGACCTTGAACTTTTTAACTTTGTAACTTTTTTTAAAAACTTTAATGCTGATTTGGTTTATCGTTTTTTTTACTTTAAAATATTATGAATGTCAAATGAATAAAATCAACTGAGTCAAAAGCAGAATGAAACTAATAATTAAAATTCAGTAAATGTGTTATTTTTATTGAATTAAACCTTGACAAGTGATATCTTAATCAGCCCTAAAATGAATATTATATCATACATTTATTCTTTATTTATAGCAACACCAAGCATATCATGTCAAAGTGGTATAAACTTTTTCTGTGAAATTGAGTTTCTCCTTCAGTGTAAGTCTATGGGGTTCTTCAGGTGAAAATGGTAAGTGTGATTTGTTAGTAAAGTAAGAACACATCTCTCTTCAACAGCACACATGACTTGAGGGATCATTCATGTCTGTAAAAGGCAGGGATGGGGAGTAACAGGATACATGTAAAAGGATTACGTATTTAAAATACAAAATATTGGGGGTCTGGGTATCTCAGCGAGTATTTGCGCTGACTATCACACCTGGAGTCATGAGTTTGAATCCAGGGCGTGCTGAGTGACTCTAAACAGGTCTCCTAAGCAACCAAATTGTCCCGGTTGCTAGGGAGGGTAGAGTCACATGGGGTAACCAAATTGGCCCGGTTGCTAGGGAGGGTAGAGTCACATGGGGTAACCAAATTGTCCCGGTTGCTAGGGAGGGTAGAGTCACATGGGGTAACCAAATTGCCCGGTTGCTAGGGAGGGTAGAGTCACATGGGGTAACCAAATTGTCCTGGTTGCTAGGGAGGGTCGAGTCACATGGGGTAACCAAATTGTCCCGGTTGCTAGGGAGGGTAGAGTCACATGGGGTAACCAAATTGGCCCGGTTGCTAGGGAGGGTAGAGTCACATGGGGTAACCTCCTCGTGGTGGTGATTAGTGGTTCTCTCAATGGGGCGTGTGGTGAGTTGTGTGTGGATCGTGGAGAGTAGCATGAGTCTCCACATGCTGTGAGTCTCCGCGGTGTCATGCACAACGAGTCATGTGATAAGATGCGCGGATTGAAGTGGAGGCAACTGAGATTCGTCCTATACCACCCGGATTGGGGTGAGTAAATGCGGCACCACGAGGACGAAGTAAGTCATGGGAATTGGGCATTCCAATATTTTTTTTTAACGGAGTTCTCGGAAATAAAACAGAAACATAGAGGCGCAGTCACACCTTGTCCTAACCTGACGGCAAACAGCATGCGATAAAAGGTATATGTTCTATATTAATCAGAGTTTTTGTCCTAACCAGCCGTGACGAGCAACAGTAAATTCTATTGATCGCTTGTTTTCTATTTTTGGCATTGCACGGGCAACTCAGTCCAAGGTGAGTTGGCACCAGTCCAAAAAAAAACAAGGCTGGGCATAGAACTGCATCAAATCTTCAACTACAAACTCTTCAGACATGTTTAGTAAGTTCTGTTCTCTGTTTTGTGTGTAGATGTGTTGTGTTCTGTTGTCACTATCACTGTCTTAAGATAAACAGAACGAGTTATCACTTGAACGCCTCAAAGTCTCGTGTCCTATCATGAACACACACAGGAGATCAACGACCAGTGAACATTTACACTAAATAATACATTAGATTTCATTTTTTCATAACACAGCTTTGACTTTATCCCAGCAGAAAATAAAAGTACTCCCACCTGTTATCAGTATATGAGGGTCGCAAAATACCCACCACACACGCACGCACCGCATGCACGCACACGCACACACGCACACGCATTTGTTATACACTGTGTAATTCATACTGAAAAATGTGTATACACCCCCTTCGAATTAACGGTTTGGTAAGGACAGACATTTTGAGGGGCACTGTGGCCCAAATCATGAAAAACAGAAAAGGAAATGCCCACTGTCCTTTCCCACTTTAGACATCATCACAGTATGGTAGAACCCATTTGTGTGACTGCCACTTTCAGTACAGTTTAGATACATGTATTATGTCCATGTATTAATTCCAGAATCACTTTTATGCTACTTAACTAATATTTGGATAAAACAAAGGGAGCACATGTAATTTTCTAATAAATAAATGATTATAGAATTAAACAGAGGCCTTTAGATTTATTACGGGGCCAAATACTAGCCAAAACAATAATGCACATGCACTGGATAACTTTACTGCAGTTATAGACAACACTGGTCTTATTGACAGCAGCGCCATCTTTGATTTTGGGCGGGAAATACAACGAGGAGGTGAGGCATTTTCTCTCCAGTGGGCTGCAGTTTAAAGTGTATTTGGATCGTTCCGCGGACCAGATCTAGGAGCTTTTTACAGCTTTATACCGTGCGTGCCATTGAAGAAATGTAAGTCTATCCCCAACAGCCTCGTTGTCATTCCCATAAAAAATAAAATATTGCGCTACCTTGAATAAGGTCTATTATCACATATTTTACTGCGTTTCCAGATATTATTTAGCAGAGATGGCCACTTCAATTAAAAAGAATGGGAGATATCGATCGGAACGCCCAACGGTAGAAAGGAAGTCCCGCCTTATAGCTAAAAGAGCCAATCACCTTTTATAAAGAGACATCGCCTGTCAATCACCATGAGAACGCGCATGCGCATTAGCTATACAAGCTGGAAAAATTGCGCTTTTTATCGTGATCCGAGGCAAAGGAGCACAATTTATGATCCCAGTGTTGTCATATTTTACGGCTGATTTTAAATGTGTTCTTTTATCGTAATCTTGACCTACTGTTCAGGAGATTTCGGAATTTTCCCATTACAGTTGACAGGAGCTGCACTGGCATGACTGGAAATAACCTCCCGAGAGCGTTCCAAAGATGGCCGACAGTGGACCGACTTGCTAGAAAGACTTTAAATATTTCTCAGGGCAGATTTATTTGTTTATGATCACAGATCGTAAAAAGTCTTGACTAAAAATAAAATAAATCTATTGAAAGTTTTCTCTGTTTTTGCCCAGGAAAAAAAGATACAGCTAGTTGAACACACATCAAGCTTTTGTGACAACTTGCCCCAATAGTGGCACATTTTGACACACTTTATGGGGTAAGTTGTCACAATGGAAGCTACCATTAAACCAGAGCTGTACATGAGCTCATTAAACAACTAAAATGGCAAATGCAACATACAAAAACCTCTGCTTGAGAAAACAAACATTTGTTTAAATAGGACTTTTCACTCCAGATCTTATTGTTACTGAGATACAGTCTCAGTGACAACATGCCCCGGTCTCCCCTATACTGTAAGTGTTTATTGGATTATTACAAAATTGCATACATGGATTTTGACGCAATAACGGTGCAAAGATTGCCGTTTATTTTACAAACACAGACGTAAAATTACACGTTGTAAAATTATACTATTCTCTATTGACTTGCACAGATTCAAAGCCTGTCAATCATCAATAAGTGGGTGTGGACAAGCACACAGGAAGCGCTGGGATTGGCCGAGGGCGACGTGAGTTATTCCTGGTCTTTGTCTTCTCCGTGAGTGATGACATGGACCAGATTCCGGTAGTCCAGGTTTCCCGCAGGGTCAGGGGGGAATGCGGTGAACATCTGCTCCATCTGAGGATGAGAGGTCAGTGGAACTGTCACTGTATCCATGGCAACCTGCAACCATCAGTATTAACCTGTAGGGTGTGTGAGACATCCCTCACCTCCTCGGCTGAAAATCTGTCCGCCTGTGTGGTCAGCATCTCGGTCACACTGAGGAGGAATCAACATTGAACATAATTACTACTTAAATATATATGTTACATGTCATATCCCCCAATCGCCCCCCAAACCCTCCCTCCCACTGGGGACCCACTTGCCCACCCTAAAGCTCAAAATGCCACCCTTAAGATCACATCCTATTACCGACCCTGACTGAGACACAAGAAAATATTAAATATCTAACTATTCCTTCTTGAGAATTCCCTTCCCCTCCGGATCAAACACTTTGAAGGCGTTCAGGATGGTTTCCTCTGGATCAGCACCTATAATGAAACAAACACATGTTAGTGGTTAAATCCAACTCTCTCCGGATGAGGGCGCACAGTATATAGCAAGTGAACGAATTGCCTGTACAAACAAAAAACTTGTTAAAATATCCATTTGGTTTTCAGAAGCCTGACCCTTGAGTTTCTCTCCAAACATTGTGAGGAACACGGTGAAATTGATTGGTCCAGACGCTTCCTTGAGCATTTCATCAATCTCTTCCTGGTTCACATTGAGGCGTCCTGTCAATCAA
This sequence comes from Moxostoma hubbsi, assembly GCA_032164185.1. Classification (NCBI taxonomy): domain Eukaryota; kingdom Metazoa; phylum Chordata; class Actinopteri; order Cypriniformes; family Catostomidae; genus Moxostoma; species Moxostoma hubbsi. Next base: position 22,228,708 of record JAVLUX010000215.1, read on the forward strand.
AAGATGTAGGAATAATAATGATAATGATTGATAATGATGTAGAGAATTTATATGTTATCATGGCATTATTGTACTGGCTTGTGAGTAAAAAAACATTTTGGATTATGATAACTGATAAACAAAATCAAAAGTGAAAGGTCTGGAAGCATTACAGTAAAATGTGCTGAATTGCATTTGTGAGATTCATCCAAATAATTGGAATATATGGAAGCCCCGAACTGCACTGTGAAAAAAATTTCACTAAGTTAATATTTATTTATTTTTAGGTTTCTCAGCTCCGTCCTGTATGACAGCGTTTTAGTGCCACGTGAAAAAATAAATAAAATAAAACAATTCGCGAATAAAGTCAAAATTTAGAGAATAAAGTCGTAACATTTTGAGAATAATGTCAAAATTAAAAAAATAAAAACGATTTTATTTAGATTTTATTCTTGCTATTAGCGCAAATAAAAGTCATAAAAAGTAGTAATAGTGAATTTTATTTAACCCCTTAACATCCGGCATCTTTTTGTGCATGAGCTTGAAAACGACCCAAAGAAAAACTCTTCCAGTTCTTGGCAGAGCTGGACTATTAATCTGGCATACCGGGTATTTTCCCGGTGGGCCGGCGCACTTTGGGGCCGATCGGGGGCGTAATGGCAATTGGGTGAACCGAGCGGGCCAGTGGGTCGGCCGCGCAACAGGCAGAATGGGATAAGCTAAAATGAGGCGCCGTGTTATGCAGAAAAAGACAGTGAAACCCCCCCCCCCCCCCCCCCCCAACAGAGAGGTCTGATAATGCTACGACTTTATTCTCATAATTTTTTTTGGTGGATTCTCTCCCCTTTTCTCCCAATTTGTAACGCCCAATTCCCAATGCACTCTAAGTCCTCATGGTGGCGTAGTGACTCGCCTCAATCCGGGTGGTGGAGGATGAATCTCAGTTGCCTCCGCGTCTGAGACCGTCAATCCGCGCATCTTATCACGTGACTTGTTGAGTGTGTTACCGTGGAGACGTAGCGCATGTGGAGGCTTCACGCTGTTCTCCGCGGCATCCACGCACAACTCACCACACGCCCCACCGAGAGCGAGAACCACATTATAGTGACCACGTGGAGGTTACCCCATGTGACTCTACCCTCCCTAGCAACTGGGACAATTTGGTTGCTAAGGAGACCTGACTGGAGTCACTCAGCACGCCCTGGGATTCAAACTCATGACTGCAGGTGTGCTAGTCAGCGTCAATACTCGCTGAGATACCCAGGACCACTATTCTCGTCATTTTTACATTATTCTCAAAATATTAAAATTGTATTCTGGTTATTTTTCTTTATTCTCAAAATATAACTTTATTCTCGTATTTTTTACTGTATTCTCTAAATATTATGACATTCTGAAAGTGAAAGTGGAGATTTAAAGTAAAAGTACTTAAATATGAATCTGTTTCTCACCCACACCTATCAAATAACTTCTCAAGACATGGATTAAACCACTGGAGCATTATAGAGTTATTTTATGCTGCCTTTATGTGCTTTTTGGAGCTTCAAACTTCTGGTTACCATTCACTTGCATATTGATCTACAGAGCTGAAATATCCTTCTAAAATTCTTAATTTGTGTTCTGCAGAAAAAGACAGTCATACACATCTGGGACATGAGGGTGAGTAAATGATGAGGGAATTTTTCCTTTTTGGTTGAACTATCCCTTTAATGATGTCTCATATGTTAACTAATCTTGTCTAAACAAACCTAAAGCTGCAAATGTGTCTCTCAGGTCGTTCTTGTCAATGAAGCCGTCTCTGTTCTGATCCATGATGGTGAACGCCTGAAAACATGGAGAAGAACCACGTCATCCCAGGTGGAAAGGGTATTGTAATGGTATTGTACATAATGATGGTATTGTAATGATATTGTATATAATGATGGTATTGTAATGGTATTGTATATAATGATGGTATTGTAATGATATTGTATATAATGATGGTATTGTAATGATATTGTATATAATGACAGTATTGTAATGGTATTGTATATAATGATGGTATTGTAATGATATTGTATATAATGATGGTATTGTAATGGTATTGTACGTAATGATGGTATTGTAATGTTATTGTGTATAATGATGGTATTGTAATGGTATTGTACATAATGACGGTATTGTAATGGTATTGTACATAATGATGGTATTGTAATGGTATTGTGTATAATGATGTATTGTATATAATGATGGTATTGTAATGGTATTGTACGTAATGATGGTATTGTAATGTTATTGTGTATAATGATGGTATTGTAATGATATTGTATATAATGATGGTATTGTAATGGTATTGTACGTAATGATGGTATTGTAATGTTATTGTGTATAATGATGGTATTGTAATGGTATTGTAAATAATGATGGTATTGTAATGGTATTGTACGTAATGATGGTATTGTAATGGTATTGTATATAATGATGGTATTGTAATGGTATTGTAAATAATGATGGTATTGTAATGTTATTGTGTATAATGATGGTATTGTAATGGTATTGTAAATAATGATGGTATTGTAATGGTATTGTACATAATGATGGTATTGTAATGGTATTGTGTATAATGATGTATTGTATATAATGATGGTATTGTAATGGTATTGTACGTAATGATGGTATTGTAATGTTATTGTGTATAATGATGGTATTGTAATGATATTGTATATAATGATGGTATTGTAATGGTATTGTACGTAATGATGGTATTGTAATGATATTGTATATAATGATGGTATTGTAATGGTATTGTAAATAATGATGGTATTGTAATGGTATTGTATATAATGATGGTATTGTAATGGTATTGTACGTAATGATGGTATTGTAATGTTATTGTGTATAATGATGGTATTGTAATGGTATTGTACATAATGACGGTATTGTAATGGTATTGTACATAATGATGGTATTGTAATGGCATTGTATATAATGATGGTATTGTAATGGTATTGTGTATAATGATGTATTGTATATAATGATGGTATTGTAATGGTATTTTATGTGATGATGGTATAATAATGGTATTGTGTATATAATGATGGTATTGTAATGTTATTGTATGATGGTATTGTAATGGTATTGTGTATAATGATGGTATTGTAATGGTATTGTATACAATGATGGTATTGTAATGGTATTTTACATAATGATGGTATTGTAATGGTATTGTACATAATGACGGTATTGTAATGGTATTGTATATAATGATGGTATTGTAATGGTATTGTACATAATGATGGTATTGTAATGGTATTGTAAATAATGATGGTATTGTAATGGTATTGTGTATAATGATGTTATTGTAATGGTATTGTGTATAATGATGTTATTGTAATGGTATTTTATGTGATGATGGAATTGTAATGGTATTGTATATAATTATGGTATTGTAATGTTATTGTATATAATGATGGTATTGTAATGGTATTGTGTATAATGATGGTATTGTAATGGTATTGTACATAATGATGGTATTGTACATAATGATGGTATTGTAATGGTATTGTAAATAATGATGGTATTGTAATGGTATTGTGTATAATGATGTTATTGTAATGGTATTGTGTATAATGATGGTATTGTAATGGTATTGCATATAATGATGGTATTGTAATGGTATTTTATGTGATGATGGTATTGTAATGGTATCGTATATAATGATGTATTGTAATGTTATTGTATGATGGTATTGTAATGGTATTGTGTATAATGATGGTATTGTAATGGTATTGTATACAATGATGGTATTGTAATGGTATTGTGTATAATGACAGTATTGTAATTGTATTGTATATAATGACAGTATTGTAATGGTATTGTAAATAATGATGGTATTGTAATGGTATTGTGTATAATGATGGTATTGTAATGGTATTGTAAATAATGATGGTATTGTAATGGTATTGTATATAATGATGGTATTGTAATGGTATTGTAAATAATGATGGTATTGTAATGGTATTGTGTATAATGATGGTATTGTAATGGTATTGTAAATAATGATGGTATTGTAATGGTATTGTATATAATGATGGTATTGTAATGGTATTGTAAATAATGATGGTATTGTAATGGTATTGTATATAATGACAGTATTGTAATGGTATTGTATATAATGATGGTATTGTAATGGTATTGTAAATAATGATGGTATTGTAATGCTATTGTGTATAATGATGGTATTGTAATGGTATTGTAAATAATGATGGTATTGTAATGGTATTGTATATAATGACAGTATTGTAATGGTATTGTATATAATGATGGTATTGTAATGGTATTGTAAATAATGATGGTATTGTAATGGTATTGTATATAATGATGGTATTGTAATGGTATTGTAAATAATGATGGTATTGTAATGGTATTGTATATAATGATGGCATGACTGCTCGCGCTCGTTGGTGAGGCGCGCTGACATTGAGACTGAGTATAACTCCATGCCGAGAAAAGAGATGCTCTGAACCGGGAAGAGCTTGCTCTTTTCCCAGTTGACCTGAAGCCCTAAACGGCTGAGGTGCCTGAGCACCTGGTCCCTGTGGGCGCATAGTAACCCTCGGGAGTGAGCCAGGATGAAACAGTCGTCGAGGTAGTTGAGTATGCGAATGCCGGCTTCTCGGAGCGGGGCAAGGGCTGCCTCTGCGACCTTCGTAAAGACGCGAGGGTACAGGGACATGCCGAAGGGGAGGACCTTGTACTGATATGCCTGGCCATCGAACGCGAACTGTAGAAAGGGTCGATGTCGAGGCAATATTGAGACGTGGAAGTACGCGTCCTTCAGGTCTACCGCTGCGAACCAATCTAGATGCCGGACGCAAGTTAAGATGTATTTTTGCGTGAGCATTTTGAATGGAAGTTTGTGCAAAGCCTGGTTGAAAACTCGCAAGTTCAAGATCGGCCGTAAGCCGCTGCCTTTCTTGGGTATGATGAAGTAAGGGCTGTAGAAACCCTTCTTCATCTCGGTTGGAGGAACAGGCTCTATCGTGTCTTTGAGTAAGAGGGTTGCGATTTCCGCGCGTGCTGGGATTTGGCATGTTTGCCATGTACTTGTATATACTAGAAGTGGTGGTGGCGTAGTGGCTAGAGCACAGGGCTGCTAATCAGAAGGTCACTGGTTCGAACCCCACAGCCACCACCATTGTGCCCTTGAGCAAGGCACTTAACTCCAGGTTGCTCCGTGGGGGATTGTCCCTGTAATAAGGGCTCTGTAAGTCGCTTTTGGCAAACTGAATTGCGTAACCGAGTTGGATGGTCCTGGCCAGCCAGTGTGATATGTTGGGAAGTGAAAGCCACGAAGACTCGTCTGGCCCGAAGGCGGCAGCCCAGACAAGTCATCCGCGCCGGACCGCTCTTCGATGCAGCGGCGAGATCATCCAGCTCGGGGGGCTCCAGAGGATAGGCAGGCTGGCTGTGAGGCGAGCCGCTCTTGCTTCGAGCCCGGACGGTAGTCAACGAGGATGCCGGGGGACGGGTGGTTCACGGGAGCGTACCCAGCAAAACCAAGCCTGCTGCCATCCCCAGATCGCCTCCATCGCCAGCCGTGTCATCCTCAATCCCGTGGGAAGAAGGAGCAAGATGGGGGGCGGCTGGAGTGGTGTTCCTTCGATTGAAGGAAAGCCACGACCGCAACGTTGCCATGGTCATGTTCTCGCAGTGAGAACATGAACCATCCACAAACGCTGCCTGGGTGTGATCGCAGCCCAGACACTCGAAACAGCGCCTGTGGCCGTCTGATGCGGAGAGCACTCTACCGCATCCAGGAACTACACAGGGGCGGAAGGGCATCTTTATAAAGACACGTCCTGAAAAGGACGTTCAACGCCGCTGTGTAATGCTCTTTTAGAGAAAATCACTCTTTATAAACTCTTTTAGTTGCGCTGTCGAAGTGCCCAGGGGCAAACTGCACTGCCGTGCAGAGAAGGAGAGAGCAGCTGAAGTGCGCCGTAGATCCAACAGCAGATCGCTCAAAGGCAAGAGGAACAGGTGTGTGACTCGCAGCTCGCTGCATACACGACCATCGGCGCCGAAGAAAAAGTCTGAATGAAACAGACTTCCGGGGGCGGAACATGCAAATTCTGTCTGCCAACTTCTCATTGGCCTTTTTTCAGAGGTATATTCGGCGCTCAAGAGAGACCCCTAGTGTCGCTTCTTCGACACAACGTGAAGTGAGTGACAGATGGGGAACTGATTGTGAGGGAACACAAAACTTATTGCGAAGGAACACAAAACTGATTGAGAAGGAATGCAAAACTGATTGTGAGGGAAAGCAAAGCTGAATGTGAGGGAACGCAAACTATTGCTAGGGAACACAAAACTGATTGCGAGGGAACACAAAACTGATTGTGAGGGAACACAAAGCTGAATGTGAGGGAACACAAAGCTGAATGTGAGGGAACACAAAACTGATTGTGAGGGAACACAAAACTGATTGTGAGGGAACACAAAGCTGAATGTGAGGGAACACAAAGCTGAATGTGAGGGAACACAAAACTGATTGTGAGGGAACACAAAGCTGAATGTGAGGGAACACAAAACTGTTTGCGAGGGAACACAAAACTGATTGTGAGGGAACACAAAGCTGAATGTGAGGGAACACAAAACTGATTGTGAGGGAACACAAAGCTGAATGTGAGGGAACACAAAACTGATTGTGAGGGAGCGCAAATTATTGTGAGGGAACGCAAAACTGATTGTGAGGGAACACAAAGCTGAATGCGAGGGAACACGCAAAATATTGCTAGGGAACACAAAACGTATTGCTAGGGAACGCAAAACTGATTGCGAGGGAGCGAAAAACGTATTGTAAATGGTCTGCACTTCTATAGCACTTTTTTTAACCTTATAGGTTACCAAAGCAATTTACACTGCGTCTCAATCCCCCATTCACACTCGCATTCACACACAATGACGGCAGAGCTGCCATGCAAGGCGCTAACCTGACATTGGGAGCAACTTGGGGTTCAGTGTCTTGCCCAAGGACACTTCGGCAGGGAATGTGGGCCGGGAATCGAACCACCAACTCTGCGATTGGCAGCCGACCCGCTCTACCACCTGAGCCATAGCCGCCCTCAATTGTGAGGGAACGCAAAACTATCTGAGAAAACAAATCCCGCCCTGGCCTCTAAGGGGCTCCATATAATGGAGCTATATTGTATTGAAATATCAACTTTCAATGCAAATGTTTCTCCTAAAATTCCATTGGAGGGATAAAAATGGAAACAAATGAGACAATTGTTGAGTAAAAGTAATGCGGATAACATAGTTTAGATCATTTGCTCTTGGAAGAATTTCAGTAGTAATATTCATATTGAGAATTTGAATGGCAGACTTTGGTACATTTTGAGACACTGTTGAGATCTCTTCTGAAACTCAAGAGGAGACACGTGTGAGATTACTGGAGTCTCTAACTCTAAAGAAGCAACAGGGAAATAAAACACTGCTTTCCATTTAATCTCATTGCTGTCTAGGAGAAACATCTGAGATAATGAGATCTCATTCATGATATTTCCTTCCATAAATTATGATAGGACAATTCCAAAGATACTTGACAGATTGGGAATTCCACACATGTGCCAGTTATCCCAACAGAATACTGTGAATCTGGTATGTTGAAAAGTGCCTCTATAAATATATATCAGCCCTCAATAGGGATCAGACGGGAATATCAGATTGCACAGCGCAGTCTCCGCCAACGCCTCGCAGACAATACCAGCTGCGCTCATTCAAAATAACTCAAAAGTCAAAGAGACGTCTAACCTCCTTGAACTCCTGGATCTGAGCTTGTTCAAACATGGAGAACACATTGGAGTTTGCTCCTTCTGCGGCTTTTTTCTTTGCCTTCTTGGGCGCCTGCGGAGAACGGAGAGAGCAACATAATCATTCTGCTACACATTTTCTTTTGGGTTTGATTTATAGATGAACTGTCCCTTTAAATCCTCTCTTGGTCAATCCTAATATCCTCAAAGCTCATTTCCAGTAGCTTGTTTAAATCCAGCGATTCATGCAACCAACATTAAAATTAGTGGTCAACCCAAGGATGGATTACCGACTGGGCCCCCGCTCAACAACTTTTGGCCATGAAAACGAACCTTTGGAGGGGGGCCATTGGAGATAATTGGCACCGGAGTCTTTGCAAGTCATAATCCATCCCTGGGTCAACCAATATGCATTTGTTTTTAAATGTTTTGTATGATTTATGTTTATACTTTATCAATATGTTTTTCATACAGAGCGAGCAGGCATGCTGATTGCCAATATAATGGCGATATGCACATAATCCAATCGCAAATCTTGGAGGCCCCGCCCACAGTGTTATATTTGGCCAATTTAGACCCTATCTTCAATATTTATTCATTTTATTAAGCATATTCTCTGCTGAAATATATCCTGTTAATGTTCCTATATTTCTGTCATTTAGAGAGTGTAAATCTGATGTACAACAGCAAGTCTATAGTGCGTCAGCATTTACATTTATATATATATTTATTAGACTTTTTTTTCCTTTTTCTCCCAATTTGGAACGCCCGATTCCCAAAGTGCTTTTTAGTCCTCATGGTGGCGTAGTGACTCGCCTCAATCCGGGTGGCGGAGGACGAATCTCAGTTGCCTCCGCGCTTGAGACCGTCAATCCGCGCATCTTATCACGTGATTTATTATCTCGTGGTGCGTTGCCATGGAGACATAGTGCTATTCTCCGCGGCATCCACGCACAACTCACCACACGCCCCACCGAGAGCGAGAACCACATTATTGTGATCACGAGGAGGTTACCCCATGTGACTCTACCCTCCCTAGCAACCGGGCCAATTTGGTTTCTTAGGAGACCTGGCTGGAGTCACTCAGCACACCCTGGATTCAAACTAGCGAACTAGCAAACTCCAGGGGTGATAGCCAGCGTCTTTACCACTGAGCTACCAGTTTCTTTGTTTTGTGTGCAGTTGTGTTCTGTTCTGTTATCACTCAAGCTGTATTTAGATAAACATAACGTTTTTTGCTTGAACGCCCCAATGTCATGAGGGGTCTGTGTGAATTGTTGCTCTCGTCTTATCATGAACACACACAGGAGATCAACGATTAGTGACATTTTCACTAAATAATACATCAGATTTCAGTTTGTTTCTCACCAAATCTTATCGTACACTTTCATAACAATCATGAGTCTCATGAATAATTAATTAGACTTCTGAATTATACTTTTGTGTTCTTTTGAAGTTTGAAGAGGTGCTCACCATAAACTGCCATTGTATGACATCACTGAGCAACAACATTTATTGTGTTCAGAAAAAGACAAAGTCATATAGAGTTATAACAACACAGGAGTGAACTATCCCTTTAAATAAACTACATACAATATAAACTTTAGAACTCCTCAATGTACATCACTGATATTACAAATAAGAAGAAATATAACTATTCCAACACTGGGACGTCTGGGAACACACGATTGCTTTTTACTCTAACTTTAACAATAGTTGACCGTAAAAAAGTATTGTCTTGTTAAACATAATATATACAGATATACATATACATATATACAATATAAAACAACAATAATATTGTACTGTAAAATTGCATGTATTGTCATGTATTTTTTAACGTATATGTTAAGGTAACAACCCTTTAACCACATTCTTTTTACTGTAGCATCTTTACATTCATATACCCTTAAAATTAGACATTTTTGATAGTTTTACACAGTGCATGTCATTGAAGAAACGGTAAGTCAATCCCACACTAAACCTACGGGTTGTTCTGGTAACTCACCATGAGCAGTGCTGGATGGGGGCGTTCACAACAACGAGGAGCTCCTGAACTTCAGCTGGACAATGAGGCACGGACGGACGGTCTTTTGTAGATCAGCTATGCTGTTGTCGACTGGCTGATATAAATAACACATGCACTGTTTAGGAAGTGACAGGTAGATAATAATCCTTCATACTTAAACACACACACGCACACACACACTGGTCCGTACCCCAACCTCAAGGTCCATTGTGATTTAGGAACAACAGTGGTTTAGAATAGCATGGGCCTTGTTCTCTGGAGGACGAATGGAAGAGATGTTTTGTCATTCCTCAGCTGTCTCATTAACTGATGCCCATCATCCACCTCTCATCTCGCCTCTCTTTCAGTCAGCTGTATTTCCAAATCTTTCTCACTTTGAGAGGTGTTTATGTTCAATTATAAAACGCAATTACAGATATCTTTAATTAATTTCTTAATAGTTGAATTCAGCAGCAAAGCACTTCTTACTAGTAAAATTACCATTTCTGATATCAATAATTACATGGTAACTTGTGCAAATGTCCATGTCAAAGAGTCTACAAACTGTCTATAAATGGAGATGATTTAGTACTATAGGTACTCTCACTAGAAGTGGCCGTTAGATATTCATCTGTCCACAGTTAGACAAACTGTCTATAAATGGAGGTGATTTAGTACTATAGGTACTCTCACTAGAAGTGGCCGTTAGATATTCATCTGTCCACAGTTAGACAAACTGTCTATAAATGGAGATGATTTAGTACTATAGGTACTCTCTCTAGAAGTGGCCGTTAGATATTCATCTGTGCACAGTTAGACAAACTGTCTATAAATGGAGATGATTTAGTACTATAGGTACTCTCTCTAGAAGTGGCCGTTAGATATTCATCTGTGCACAGTTAGACAAACTGTCTATAAATGGAGATGATTTAGTACTATAGGTACTCTCTCTAGAAGTGGCCGTTAGATATTCATCTGTGCACAGTTAGACAAACTGTCTATAAATGGAGATGATTTAGTACTATAGGTACTCTCTCTAGAAGTGACCATTAGATATTCATCTGTCCACAGTTAGACAAACTGTCTATAAATGGAGATGATTTAGTACTATAGGTACTCTCACTAGAAGTGGCCGTTAGATATTCATCTGTCCACAGTTAGACAAACTGTCTATAAATGGAGATGATTTAGTACTATAGGTACTCTCACTAGAAGTGGCCGTTAGATATTCATCTGTCCACAGTTAGACAAACTGTCTATAAATGGAGATGATTTAGTACTATAGGTACTCTCTCTAGAAGTGGCCGTTAGATATTCATCTGTGCACAGTTAGACAAACTGTCTATAAATGGAGATGATTTAGTACTATAGGTACTCTCTCTAGAAGTGGCCGTTAGATATTCATCTGTGCACAGTTAGACAAACTGTCTATAAATGGAGATGATTTAGTACTATAGGTACTCTCTCTAGAAGTGACCATTAGATATTCATCTGTCCACAGTTAGACAAACTG
>JAVLUX010000215.1:22245000-22307500 GCA_032164185.1 Moxostoma hubbsi
GGAGAGGCTTCTCAAAAAAGTCTGGACGTCTGTGTGCCAAGTCACAAACCACATTGGGGCGCACCCGCCTGTCAGGTCTGTATATTGAGAAATATTGATTATTCTAGTGTTAGTTGACACTTAGACAAACTATTTAAGACCAAAAGTAGAGAGATAGAGCAATCAGAGCCTTTATTACAAGCTTTTGAAATTGAACATAAATAGGGTCAAACTAGCGGCGTTTTTATAACTCAAACAAGCCAATAGTTGCCGTGTCTCACAGACGTTTATAACTGGACAGACCGCTGCATATTTCACATGTGGATTATTGTTGTGATCATGTAAAATGCAAATCACAGAATAAATGATGAAATATTGTAATGTTGTAATACAGGATAACCCTTCAGATTTGGTTTCTAGGTCTTTATTTGTATTCCTCAACTACGTGGAAAATCAATATTGTGTTCTGTGAGCTTCCAAATCAATCAACAGGATCAATACACCCAATAGCTCCAATCAATATCTCAGCGGTGACCCAAAAACCATCCTGTAAAAGTGGGGGTTTAATGGGGGTTTAGTTTCAGTCACCATAGCAAAGCTCTACTCTATGGATCAGACTTATCTGTGGAAGCATAAAACCGCAGTGAATCCGTTGCACGTCTTGTCCGGTCGACTCATATTTCCTTATTAGTGCAATCTCCATAAAATCATTTTAAAAGAATTACTCACGGACTGCTGGAGAATTCATGGAAATGTCATTTGTCAAAATGTTTTGCAACCCCGATGATACGATGTCTGATTTAGATGTTATTGATCGAATGCGAAATGATCCATAAATTCACAAAAACCATCAGCCGCTGTTCTGACAAACCCTAAATATACTTTAATGTAATATCTCTCCTATATTACACCTTTAACAGATAATCAGTCAACTTTATCTAACAGAATGCACAATATTCCATAATGTGTATATTTTATATCACTTTTATATCACTGTGTATCTCAGCGAGTATTGACGCTGACTAGTCACATGTTCGAATCCAGGGTGTGCTGATTGAATCCAATCAGGTCTCCTTAGCAACCAAATTGGCCCGGTTGCTAGGGAGGGTAGAGTCACATGGGGCAACCAATTTGTCCCGGTTGCTAGGGAGGGTAGAGTCACATGGGGTAACCAAATTGGCCCGGTTGCTAGGGAGGGTAGAGTCACATGGGGTAACCAATTTGTCCCAGTTGCTAGGGAGGGTAGAGTCACATGGGGCAACCAATTTGTCCCAGTTGCTAGGGAGGGTAGAGTCACATGGGGTAACCAAATTGGCCTGGTTGCTAGGGAGGGTAGAGTCACATGGAGTAACCAAATTGTCCCGGTTGCTAGGGAGGGTAGAGTCACATGGGGCAACCAATTTGTCCCAGTTGCTAGGGAGGGTAGAGTCACATGGGGTAACCAAATTGGCCTGGTTGCTAGGGAGGGTAGAGTCACATGGAGTAACCAAATTGTCCCGGTTGCTAGGGAGGGTAGAGTCACATGGGGCAACCAAATTGTCCCAGTTGCTAGGGAGGGTAGAGTCACATGGGGCAACCAAATTGTCCCAGTTGCTAGGGAGGGTAGAGTCACATGGGGCAACCAAATTGTCCCGGTTGCTAGGGAGGGTAGAGTCACATGGGGTAACCAAATTGTCCCGGTTGCTAGGGAGGGTAGAGTCACATGGGGCAACCAAATTGTCCCAGTTGCTAGGGAGGGTAGAGTCACATGGGGTAACCAAATTGGCCCAGTTGCTAGGGAGGGTAGAGTCACATGGGGCAACCAAATTGTCCCGGTTGCTAGGGAGGGTAGAGTCACATGGGGTAACCAAATTGTCCCGGTTGCTAGGGAGGGTAGAGTCACATGGGGCAACCAAATTGTCCCAGTTGCTAGGGAGGGTAGAGTCACATGGGGCAACCAAATTGTCCCAGTTGCTAGGGAGGGTAGAGTCACATGGGGCAACCAAATTGTCCCGGTTGCTAGGGAGGGTAGAGTCACGTGGGGTAACCAAATTGGTCCGGTCGCTAGGGAGGGTAGAGTCACATGGGGGTAAGCAAATTGGCCCGGTTGCTAGGGAGGGTAGAGTCACATGGGGTAACCAAATTGGTCCGGTCGCTAGGGAGGGTAGAGTCACATGGGGTAACCAAATTGTCCCGGTTGCTAGGGAGGGTAGAGTCACATGGGGTAACCAAATTGTCCCGGTTGCTAGGGAGGGTAGAGTCACATGGGGTAACCAAATTGTCCCGGTTGCTAGGGAGGGTAGAGTCACATGGGGTAACCAAATTGTCCCGGTTGCTAGGGAGGGTAGAGTCACATGGGGTAACCAAATTGTCCCGGTTGCTAGGGAGGGTAGAGTCACATGGGGAACCAAATTGTCCCGGTTGCTAGGGAGGGTAGAGTCACATGGGGTAACCAAATTGTCCCGGTTGCTAGGGAGGGTAGAGTCACATGGGGTAACCTCCTCGTGGTGGTGATTAGTGGTTCTCTCAATGGGGCGTGTGGTGAGTTGTGTGTGGATCGTGGAGAGTAGCATGAGTCTCCACATGCTGTGAGTCTCCGCGGTGTCATGCACAACGAGTCACGTGATAAGATGCGCGGATTGGCGGTCTCAGAAGCGGAGGCAATGGAGACTTGTCCTCCGCCACCCGGATTGAGGCGAGTAACCGCACCACCACGAGGACCTACTAAGTAGCGGGAAATGGGCATTCCAAAATTGGGAGAAAAGTGGAAAATAATAATAATAATAATAATAATTAAAAACATTTTTTTGAAGGAGTATGAATACTTTCCGAATGCACTGTACATATAGATATATAGATTAAAATAATTAATCACAATTTATTTGGTTCTTCCAGTCACTTCAATAACAACATTTGTTGAAGGTATTCATTGGGTTGATTAAAGAATATGATGGTGACACTTTACAATAAAGGTTCAATTAATTAACATCAATTAACAATGAACAATAATTTTACATCAGTTATTAATCTTAGACAATGTTACAATGTTACAATGTTACAACATATAAATCAAAAGTTGTGTTTGTTAATGTCAGTTAATGCAGTATGAACTAACATATACAAACAATATAATTAACTAAGATTAATAAATGCTGTAAAAAATGTATAATTAATTGTTAGTTCATGATACCGGATGTGTTTACTATTCTTAACGAATGGAACCTCATTGCAAAGTGTTTCTAATTTTTGTAATTAAAAAAAAATTTTTTTTTGGTATTTTGTTTTTTACTATTATAAAATTGAGGTCATCTCAAGGCCCCCTCAGAATTTGATTGACAGACATCTAAAGCTATTTTAGGCAACATTGGTTTGTGTAATTGGTGTATAATTATTGCAGTATTCATGAGCTCATATTAATTAAACGACTTTATGAGATATCTGCACTTAAAGAGACATTTGAAGGACTGATATGAACTTTCACCCACATTAAATAGCGACTAAAATCTTGATGTGGAATAAAAATGTAATTTGTCAACAACCTGAACTGTTCACAATCATGCAGCTGAACACATTCTGCTCTGCATTGATTGATTGATTGATTGAGTGATTGATTGATCTTGTCTGCAGCTGTTGGCCATTGATCTACTGATGAATTGATTGAGTTCTTTGTTGGCAGGCATTGATTGGTCGGCTGAATGGAGGTATTGATCAGTAGTATTGATGGCTGTGTAAGCTCCTCCCCTCGGCTCAGTCCTGTGTTGGATCAGTCAGTGAACACAGCACAATAACATGCTTTAAGACCAAGAGAGATATCCACAAACACATGGTACGTACGGTTCAGTTTCTATACATTTATATATCTGTTTAGAGTAGTTAGGATTGGTAAATATACTTGTGTTGATGTTTGTTATATAATGCTGACTGTAGATCAAGCAGTGGAGACAAATAACATGAGCTTTGTTCAATGGCAATGAGTTTAGGTTAATGTATATCACGTATAGTGGCAATGCGTAGTTTAGATGCTTTAATGGCAAGTTTTCCACAATGTTTAATCACCGATCATCAGTCCTGAAGTGTGACAAATTAAAGCTCTGTGATGTGTTTTGTGGTGTGCATGAATGTAATGGAGACTGACAGATATTCATCAAAAGTCTGTTTTATCATATTTAATACGTGGATTTCAACATGCATTTTCAATAAAATAATATACAATATTTGACCCAAGCACAAGGTGCGTATATTCAACAAATGCTCATTTTAAAATACCAGTAACAATATAATCATTATTGTCACTTTTACTTGATTAAAATAAGCTGTTATCCCAACATAAGTGTCACTTTTCACACAAGCCATTTTAAACAGATCGATATAAACATTGAAGCCACTTTTTCACAAATAACCGCTAGCAACAAACGTCCCACGGGTGGCATCAGGCCCACCACATGGTTAAATGTGGCCCGCAGCTCCTCATTGGATATTTCAGGTAATGTGCTTTGGGACGTCACGCGTCTCCACAAGCGTTTAACGTGCTCAGGGTTGCCAGATAAGAGACAAAACACCCCCAGTTTGAGATACTTACACAAATTGCGCAAATTGGAACTATTCCGCCTAATGTAATACTTATGTTGTGCAATCTGGCAACCGTGCATCTCGCTTTCCCCTTTGAACAAACTCAGCGATCTGTAGTGCAATAGTTGCCCACACCTGCACTAGATGGTGCCATAATCATGTGACACTTACAGGACATGCCATTGGTTGATTGAGTCTTCAGCTTGAACAGAGAGTGAAACAGGAGCCGTTAAACAATGTGTCATATTTGATGTAATCGGACAAATCGGAACCGCTTGCCCCGCGCTGCTGTCAATTCTACAATCCACCTCGCGAGCGTGGCGCTCGTCTTCCGTAGGAATGAACTGAAAGCGCTCGCTCACTTTTACTCACTGCGCGCCAGTGGAAACGTACGATAAAGCCGAACTGCTAGCGTTTTTAGCAACACGCACCTGATTGCCTACGGCCCGGGATTTTACATGGCAACTGGCCCAAAACTTGTTGAGCAGGACGGGGGGTGTTCGCTGTCCGTTTCTTCATAACGTGGTGCCGTTTTGTGGTCCGTTCTGCATAAAGCGGCGGCTCATTTTAGCTTATCGCGGCCCATTCGGCACGTTTCGTAGCCGACCCACCGGCCCGCTCGGTTCTCCCGATGGCCAGTCCGCCCCTGATCGGCCCCAAAGTGTGTCGGCCCACCGGGAAAATGCCCGGTATGCCAGATTACCTGTCCAGCCCTGGTCTAGATGTAGAACTCAGGCTAAATATCAAAAATGACTCAAAAGCTTTTCATCGATATCGTGGATAATTATTAATACCAGCCCAATCCACAGGGAACACATGGTGAATTCGCTTCCAAATTGACATCTCAGCTGAACAGGAAATAAAACGGCCCTCGTCAAACCATTTCATGGGGTCTTTACCATCTGTGGAGTGTCTTACAGAAATCCCTGACCGAGGTTTTTGTTTTCAAACATTATTGTTCTTTTAATTCTAGTAAAGTTTGTGATATTACTTGTGTTTAGCTGTGATGAGATGGAGATGATGGTTGCCGGGAAAGATCACGAGATTCTGCGACTGCAAGGGGAAGTGCGAAGACTTCAGCGTCTGCTACAGGACGTCCAGGAAAGAACGGCCAATCACATCGCACTTCTGCAACAACAACTAGCCAATAAATCACACGATATTGAGGTTGCAACATTTTTATGATGTGTGACTGTTAAAGTGATAGCTCACCCAAAAATGTAAATTAAGTCTTTATTTACTGATAATCTTCCCCTTCAAAGCAGCTGGATTTTGTTTTAACAGAATTTGCATTTGTGTTAAAAAATGGCGCACTGAACTTTCAATGTAACAATGTTGCGTTTGTGATTGACATACTTTATGTGTGTTTTATTTTTTATAGAGACTTCAGGCCAAATTACAATCACAACAGGATTATGAGAAGATCAAAACAGAGCTCAGGTGGCATAAAATATATTTTCTTCATTAATAATATTCCAGACAACATGAACACATCCTCACTTTGTTCTATATATTTTACCCACAGGATTCTTCGAGCAGTGAAACAGACGGCAGCTCATGGTGTGTCGGTATGAGAGCGGGTCTAAAACTCACTAGTGTCAGCAACAGTTCAAAATGTCTTATGTACATTTTAGCTAATAACTCTGAACCAGAAGGAATTGCAAAAAAAATAAAAAATCCTTGACTCATACCTGGGATTCCCCTGTGGTGGTTTCTGCCTGACTACATTATTTTAAAGAGACAGTACACCCAAAAGTGAAATTCTCTCATCATTTACTCACCCTCATGCCATCCCATATGTGTGACTTTCTTTCTTCTGCAGAACACAAATGAAGCTCTGTAGATCCATACAATGCAACCGAATGGTGACCAGAACTTTGAAGCTCCAAAAAGCACATAAACGCAGCATAAAAGTAATCCAGTGGTGTAATCCATGTCTTCAGAAGTGATATGATCGTTGTGGGTGAGAAGCCGATCAACATTTAAGACTTTTTTTTTACAATAAATCTCCACTTTCACTTCCACATTTGTTTTTGCCGATTTGCATTTTTGTGGATATCGCCACCTACTGGGCAGGGAGGAGAATTAATAGTAAAAAAAATGACTTCAATGTTGATCTGTTTCTCACCCACACCTATCATATCACTTCTGAAGACATGGATTAAACCACTGGAGTTGTGTAAATTACTTTTGTGCGTGCTTTTTGGAGCTTCAAAGTTCTGGTCGCCATTCACTTACATTGTATGGTCCTGCTGAGCTGAAATCTTCTAAAAATCATAATTTGTGTTCAGCTGTTCCACTTTGGGTGGCATGAGGGTGAGCTATCCCTTTAAGTACCAAATCATTTTCTTAGTCTCAATTACTGCCTTATTTATCAACTCTCTCTCTCTCTCTCTCTCTCTCTCTCAGGTGTCTTCTCCTCCGCCAGATGTTGGTTGTGTCTTGGAAATGGAAACTTCAGCTTTATCTTTGAAGTTATCTGCTGAAAATGGTAATGGCTTGTTTTTTTCTTTCTTCTGGTGTTTAGCTGGTCGAGGGCCTGAAACTGGCCAGTTGAAACAAACTTTAGTGGTTATCTAAGATCAACAAACTGAACATACAGACTTAAAGTATTAGTTCACCCAAATATTTAATTGCAGTCATTGTTTACTCACCACTGTGTTGTTGTAACCCGATATGACTGACTTTCTTTTTCTGAACACAAAGGGAGAAATTGTGAATAAATGTTCAGTTCAAACATTCAAGCGAAAACTTGTTTATCTAAAAACAGTGATAGTGACAGAACAGGCTGGGCACAGAAATGCATCAATTCTTCAACTACAAACTCTTCAGACATGTTTAGTGAGTTCTGTTCTCTGTTTTGTGCAGCTGTGTTCTGTTGTCACTATCACTGTTTTTAGATAAATAAAACGTGTTTTCGCTTGAACACCCCCATGTCGTGAGGGGTCTGTGTGAACTGTTGCTCTCGTGTCCTATCATGAACACACACAGGAGATCAACAGTGAACATTTACACTAAATTATACATCAGATTTCAGTTTGTTTCTCACCAAAGAGTATCATATACTTTCATAACAATCATGACCTCATGAATAATTAATTAGACTTCTGAATGATACTTTTGTGTTGTTTTGAAGATTGAAGAGGTGGTCACCATAAACAGACATTGTATGACATCACTGAGCACAACATTTATTCACAAATACTCCCATATGAGGTCATGTGAGGTTATAACAACACAGGGGTGTGACAACAATGACTGAATTATCATTTTTGGGTGAACTGTCCCTTTAATAGGCACAGCCTAAAATGTACATCTTGCACAAATTATTCTAAGTTGCCGATATTTTAATATTTTAAAATGAGTAATTTATAGTCAATTCCAGCCATGTTTGATTGATTGATAACACCCAAATTGTCCGTTATTGTCAGATCCTGTGGTCAAGAGGGAAGTAAGGATGCAACAACAGTGTAATCACACCTTCGGAAGAGAGGAATTGTTGAACGAACCCTCACCTGTTGTGTCTGGACTTCCTTTAGAGAACAGATCGCCTGCGTCATTCTCATCTGACCTCCAAACAGCCGTTAAAGAAGAGAATGACATCACTGACCCGACATCAGGCGCCTGTATGAGTATGAGAACAGATTTTCCTGACCGCAGCACCAGTGATGGAGACGTGGAGTCTGAGGGGTTCATGGAGGATGATGATGATGATGAAGATCAGTTTGACACTGTCAGAATCACTCAGCAGGTGAAAGAGGTTCTTCAGAGGCAGAACATCGGTCAGCGTGTGTTTGGACACTATGTCCTGGGTCTTTCTCAAGGGACTGTGAGTGACATACTGGCTCGACCCAAACCCTGGAGTCAGCTGACCATCAGAGGAAGAGAACCTTTTTTGAGAATGAAGCATTTCCTGTCTGATGAAAACAGCATCCAGATGCTCGCCGTCATACAAGACAAACAGAGAGGTGAGATGGAGCGATGTAAAGATCGATTCATGCATCATGTGTAGAATGATAAACGCATGGGTGTAGTGGGCTAAAGCACATAACTGGTAATCAGGAGGTTGCTGGTTTGATCCCCACCTTGACACGAGTCTTAATGTAGTTCTTCATCGATTTCTCATTCGGTGTTTCAAAGAAGAAAGCCAGATGGGTTTTGAGCGGCATGAGAGTGAGTAAATAATGTCACTGACGGATTGCTCTCCTCTCTCTGTCTTTAAAGGCATCATTCCGTGGGTTTCCCCTCCGGAGTCTGGTTCGGATGAGGTGATTAGGAACATTCTGGAATGCAATCATTTGGAGAGTGAGTTCCGAAATTTGTGATTTACGTCTATTATTCCCCCTCATGCTGTTCTAAACCGGTGTGACTTTCTTCTGTGGAACACACAAGGAGATGTCTGGCAGAATGACAGCCTCAGTCACCATTCACTTTCATAGTATGGTCGAATAAAAATCCAATGGAAGTGAATGGTGACTGAAATGTTTTGCTTCCCTTGAGTGCTCCACAGAAGTAAGTAAGTAATAGACTCATGTTGTTCCTCACTTATAAGTAAATGCAGAGGCAACAGTCTGGATCCAGAAGTAAAAATCCCAGTCATTTGGTTACTAATGATAACCTGTAAACCGTTAAAGATCTACCGTGAGCTCCAAGGTGGTTTATGCTTCTGTTGAAGTCACCAGTCCAGGTTATTTCAACTTTTTAAACAATCTGGTTTAATAGTGGAATTCCTGGTGAAGAACTACATTACCCATAATCCTGAAGAGAAAACATCCACCAATTATAGAATCCAAAGTGCGCCAAAAGAGCTATGCGTCGACCACCAACTCCCATGATGCACTGTGAATGACACGATCGAGTCGCTCTCCCAACACTATTATATATTGTAATATAGTATTTTGGACATTGTTTCTATGTTTTATAATCATGGGATTATAGTCCATTCCCTCATTAAAGATGTTAAGGATTTTATTGATTTTTTTTTTTCTTATTTGATTTTATCACGTGACTTGTTGAGCACGTTACTCCCAGGGCTGGACTGGTAATCTGGAATACCGGGCACTTTCCCGGTGGGCCGACGCACTTTGGGGCCGAGCAGGGGTGGACTGGCCATCGGGAGTACTGAGCGGGCTGGTGGGTCGACCGCAGAATGGACTGCGCTAAGCTAAAATGAGCCGCCACGCCACGATATGCAGAAAAGAATAGCAAACCCCACCCCCTCCCCCAGGCCGATTTCTCTTCCCAGTACAGCCCTGGTTACCATGGAGACGTAGCGCGTGTGGAGGCTTCACGCTATTCTCCGCGGCATCCACGCACAACTCACCACACGCCCCACCGAGAGCGAGAACCACATTATAGCAACCACGAGGAGGTTACCCCATGTGACTCTACCCTCCCTAGCAACCGGGCCAATGTGGTTACCCCATGTGACTCTACCCTCCCTAGCAACTGGGCCAATTTGGTTACCCCATGTGACTCTACCCTCCCTAGCAACCGGCCAATTTGGTTACCCCATGTGACTCCACCCTCCCTAGCAACAGGCCAATTTGGTTACCCCATGTGACTCTACCCTCCCTAGCAACCGGGACAATTTGGTTACCCCATGTGACTCTACCCTCCCTAGCAACCGGCCAATTTGGTTACCCCATGTGACTCTACCCTCCCTAGCAACCGGGACAATTTGGTTACCCCATGTGACTCTACCCTCCCTAGCAACCGGGCCAATGTGGTTACCCCATGTGACTCTACCCTCCCTAGCAACCTGGCCAATTTGGTTACCCCATGTGACTCTACCCTCCCTAGCAACCGGGCCAATTTGGTTGCTAAGGAGACCTGGCTGGTGTCACTCAGCACGCCCTGGATTCAAACTCGCGAAAGATACCCAAGTCCCCAAAAATGAACCAGTTTTTAACTGTTTAAAAATGAAGTTTTCACTCTGGAACAATTGAAAGGTCTTTTGTTCCCGTTTTTAGTTCCTTTTCGTTCCTTGAAACGTTTTTAGTCCCTGGTGCAAATCAAAGTTTGTAATGTTGTAATTCACCTCTGAGCTGGTTGATTTACAACTCTTTCGTGAAATCACTATGGAATAAATCTTTGGGAAAAATACTTCCGGAAACAAGATGGCTGACACAGTGCACTCTATTAGTCATTTGATATGACTGATGATTTTAATGGACAGCTCTATGAAGGTTTTTCACAGTCTATCTGTGTTGCATTTCAGTGCTAGATAATGACGGGAGACCTCAGAGCGGAGCAGAAGCTTCTGAAAACATCATGAACATTCTGCAGCAGGCCAAGAATGAGATGCAGCTGCAGACGAATGTCACGAACAGCCCATGCCACCGTTCCATGGCGGAGCTGGAAGAGGTGGATCACAGTCGTCTGTCTCCAACCGATTTTGTCCAAAGCATCATTCGAAAGGTGAAAAGTGAAATTGATGAAGACTCTCCCCCCTCCAGCAACCCGTCACGCTCCTCACCTCCTGCACTCTTCTCTACGAAAGGCTCTTCACTGAGGCAAGAGTCAATCCAAACACTTCCTGTGGATTCAGAACGGACCGTGCAAGGGTTTCACAACACCGTTACAGACAGAATCGCTCCAGAGGAACTGAAAGATCTCGAACGGTTGTCTGCTGAAAGCTGTAAGGAGAACAGACGACCATCTCGAGACCAGGATGAGAGGTTCTCCTGTCCTGCTGGGATCAACACTGGCCTGGACATCCCACCGCCAGCATTCCAGTCCTTTGAACTGGACACTTTTAGCATCACAAAGAGAGTGAAGGAAGTTCTCACCGTCAATAACATAGGTGAGAAGACATGGTGGTTTCCATTCTCATCATATAAGCCAATAGAAAATAGGGGTTAGATATTTTTAGGGGTGTTTGCTCATGTTTAGGGTTGCTGATTTAATCAAGTGTCTTGTCTATATGGTGTTGCTAAAGTGTTCTCGTTGCTTAATGGGTGTCCTGCACCCTCAAGCCTCTGTGATATTCTGTTCTCTCGATTCTTAAAGGGACAGTTCACCCAAAAATGTACAACACCCCTGTGTTGTTATACCCTCATATGGGAGTATTTGTGAATAAATGATGTGCTCAGTGATGTCATACAATGGCAGTTTATGGTGACCACCTCTTCAAACTTCAAAAGAACAAAAAAGTATCATTCAGAAGTGTAATTAATTATTCATGAGCTCATGATTGTTATGAAAGTGTACGATAAGATTTGATGAGAAACAAACTGAAATCTGATGTATTATTGAGTGTAAATGTTCACTGTTGATCTCTTGTGTGTGTTCATGATGGGACACGAGAGCAACAGTTCACGCTGCCCCCTCACGACATGGGGGCGTTCAAGCAGAAACCCGTTTTATTTATTAAAACGGCGATAGTGACAACAGAACACAACTGCACACAAAACAGAGAACAGAACTTACTAAACATGTCTGAAGAGTTGATGCATTTCTATGCCCAGCCTTATTATTTTAACGGAGTATTCGTAAATCAAACAGAAACACAGAGGCGGCGACAGGACGCCACAGTCACACCGTGTCCAAACCTGACAACAAACGACACGCGTTAAAAGGCATCTTTGCTACGTTAATCAGAGTTTTTGTCCTAGCCAGCCGTGATGAGTGACCAGTACATTCTATCAATCACTTGTTTTCTATTTTCGGCATTTTCATGCGGGTAACTCCGTCCACTATGAACTGGCACCAGCCCAAAAACATAAAAAAAAGGCTGGGCACAGAAATGCATCAATTCTTCAACTACAAACTCTTCAGACATGTTTAGTGAGTTCTGTTATCTGCTTTCTGTGTTGTTCTGTTGTCACTATCACTGTTTTTAAATAAACAAAACAAGTTTTCATCAAAAGATTTGAGCTTTTTTCAAATTGTGTGGTAAACAATATTACTCCGCAAATGCCGTCAATTGAGCTTAGCCTGTACTGAACCTGGAATATTCCTTTATTGCCTTGCAGCAAGTTGATTTTCATCAACGTTATGTTTTAATATAAACCAGCGATTGGGTTGACGAGATTAACACTCGTCAGCATGATTTGAAGTATCATTGATATCTGTAGCACAAACGCTGCAAAAAATCTTTAACCCTACGTAATCCTAATGATGCTAGACTTTACCAGCTATCAGAGGCGTGGGATAAGGGATTGATCCGAATGATTACGGTGTATTTTTAAAAGTGCTGATGCATGTTGTTGGTTTGTCAGGTCAGCGTGTGTTTGGGGAGGCGGTTCTGGGTCTAACTCAAAGCTCCGTGTCAGAACTGCTGTCACGCCCGAAACCTTGGACAAAACTCAGCGTTAGAGGGAAGGAGAACTTCATCCGTTTGCATCTGTGGCTTCAAGACCCTCACAATGTGCAAAAGCTGAACACTATAAAGAAACTGGATCAGAGAGGTGTGTATGCGTGTTTGGCAAGAAACGTCATGACCACTTTTACGAAACCGATGACTCGACTACAACCGTGAATGAAAAGGGGGTTTTATTCTCTAATATGGATATCTATATATGGGTCATCCCTTATCAACTCAACAGGCCCTGGGCTAAAAAATTAGTTTTTGATAACATTTTTACTGGTGAAAGATTAACAAATGATGATGAAAGCCAATACATGAAATGTCTTGAATCAATCTTTACAGAGTAATCCATTATTATGTATAATGGGGGTCAAAATGGCGGTTCACCTATGAGTTTGGAGCAAAACTACAGGCCTAAAAAACAACCTTAGAAAGGTGTCAGCATTATGATTTTATTTATACTCATAGATTGGTAGATCTATTACTAAACTCAGTCGACTTCAGCACCTCTTGTTGCTTTATACCCCAATGGTGAGAGTCCAAAAATGGCGATAGAGCACTTTTCTGTGTTGTTTTTCCAATGTTGGAGTGCCTGTAACTCTGGAAGTATTAAAGATATCTTAATATACTTTTATATTACAGTTACAAACAGACTTTTCTTCCTGTGTCTTCATGTTTAAAGCCCTATATGGTTAAATCCCAGAGATATGGGGCTCTCAATGTGGCTCCATGAGTAAATTTGACCCGTTTTCAATGGTCAAAAAATCACAAATTTGAGCATGGGAATTTTCTGACGTTTGGTTGATTTTGCTATTGAATGACCCTTCTACTCAAGCTACTTTCAGAAATATTATTTCAACGTGAATGTAAGAAATCAAGGAAGGGAATATTTCGATGTATCTACCAGTAGGTGTCATGTGAAAGGACAAGGTTGCAACGTGAATTGCACATTTTAGCCATGAATAAATGGGAAAAAATATCCCTACAGTCCACCTGTTTGTCTCTGTTGCAGCTCGTATCAAGCGGTTTCTGATTGGCTCAGATATTGACTGTCAGGGTGGCACGCTAGACATGGCAGGACGCGAGTTTTGTCTTCAGGATTGTTCGGAATCGTATGACATATCCAAGAGGCCTCGTGTTGTTCTCTCAGCTCATGAGAAGGAAGCACTGAGAAGAGCGTATCAGCTGGAGCCGTACCCCTCACTGCACACCACCCACACACTGGCAGCACAACTGGGCCTTCAAACCAGTACCGTTAGTAACTGGTTCTACAACTACAGGTTGGTAATTTGCCACTACCAGAGTTGGTGAGCAGTTAAAGTTGGCATGAAATCAAACTTTACCCCATTTATTTTCTCAAGGCATGTTTCTGGTCTTATCGTGAACAATTCATCCATGCATAATTGTTTTTTTTATCTAAATGTCAGGGCTAAGTGGTAGTTCAGCCAATAGTCAAAATGTATTGGCCACTTTTAACCCCGCCCCTTCGACAGTCGAAGCTGTGAAAACGGTGCCAAAAGTGTAAGAGCGGAAAATAAGTTTACTTGTTACGTGTTAATATGAAGTTACAGATTCACAACACACGAATTACACTTATGCAAAGCATTAATGCATTGCTAATCTTTTTTTTTCTTATGCTTGCAACTTGATTTTCTCCTTTATCAAACGTTCTGTGCACATGCCAAAAAATAAAAAGCATGCAATTTGATTGACGCTTTCACACTTACTCTGTGCATGCAAATCATTTAGGCACTATTTTACCTTCATATTTGAGGCGTTTCACACCTGAATGCTACCACAGGTGATATTTTTCCATTTAACTCAAGCGCAAAAACTCTATGTCGATACATCAAATGGTGAAAAAATGGTTTGGAAACACTTTGTCAAAAATGTTGTCACATGACAGAGTTTGCCCCAATTGTTAGCCTGTGTTGTCATGACGACAGTATTGACATTTTTGGAACACTTACAGCCCAAATCTATTAAATTATTGTTTAGTTTTACTTTTACTTTTACCCCTGTATTAAATAAAATTCATTACCAAATGAAAAAGCATTAAAATAAAAAAAAAATATTACCAAATGAAAAAAGCATTAAATAAAAAAAAATAAAAAATGACCAAATGAAAAAAAGCATTAAATAAAAATAAATAATTACCAAATGAAAAAAGCATTAAATTAAAAAAAAAAAAATTCAAATTAAAAATGCATTAAATTAAAAAAATTAATTAAAAATGCATTAAATTAAAAAAATTAATTACTGAATGAAAAAAGCATTAAATTAAAAAAAATTACCAAATGAAAAAGCATTAAATTAAAAAAAATTACCAAATGAAAAAATCATTAAATTAAAAATAATAAATTACCAAATGAAAAAAGCATTAAATTAAAAAAAAAAAAAATTACCAAATGAAAAAAGCATTAAATTATTTTTTTTTTATTACCGAATGAAAAAAGCATTAAATTAAAAAAAATTACCAAATGAAAAAAGCATTAAATAAAAAAATTTAAAAAAATAAAAATGCATTAAATTAAAAAAAAATTACCAAATGAAAAAAGCATTAAATAAAAAAATTAAAAAAATAAAAATGCATTAAATTAAAAAAAAATGACCAAATGAAAAAAGCATTAAATTAAAAAAAAAAAAAATTCAAATGAAAAATGCATTAAATTAAAAAAAATACATTTTCAAATTAAAAATGCATTAAATTAAAAAAATAAATGAAAAATGCATTAAATTAAAAAAATGAATTACTGAATGAAAAAAGTATTTCAGTGACTTGAAAATGAATTACCGAATGAAAAAAGCATTAAATTAAAAAAAATTTACCAAATGAAAAAAAGCATTAAATTAAAAAAAAATAATTACCGAATGAAAAAGCATTAAATTAAAAAATTAATTACCGAATTAAAAAAGCATTAAATTAAAAAAAATTACCAAATGAAAAAAGCATTAAATTAAAAAATGAAAAAATGAAAAATGCATTAAATTAAAATAATAAATTACCAAATGAAAAAAGCATTAAATTAGAATTTTTTTTATTACCAAACGAAAAAAAGCATTAAATTAAAAAAAAATAATAATGTAAATGAACGAACCGGTTAAAATAAACAATTCTCGTTTATTTAGCATTTGGGAACTCTGAGTCAGTTCTATCGGAAATGAACCACTTCACATTAATAATTCACTTGAGCCCCATCATGGACTCGCTGTCATCTTTCTGGAAAGTTAAATATTTAGCTAATTGCTGCCGTTTGTCACTATATTTTAAGTCTGTTTTATAAAATAGTGTTTTTCCATTTTTATTGGTGTATATACTGTAATGGTGCGTTCACAGACAACACAAAGCGAGCGGAACGCGATTGCATACAAAGTCAATGCAAAGACGTGAACTCGAGCGAGAAATTCGCATGACGCGTTGTCGCGAAAGCCAATCAGCGTTGAGATTTTCCGGATGTCACTGACGTAGTAGCAGAAGAAATGTGGAAAAATGGATGAAAACATTGTTGTAGCGGTGTGTGTGTGTGGGTGTGTGTGTGTGTGTGTGGGTACCCGGAACTGTACGACACAATGTCATACATGTGCAGAGACCCTTGTAAAATATCTTTTTTTTTTTTTTTTACTATAGTAACATTGTAGTAACCATGACAGTAGTAAACCCATTGTTAATTGCCATAAGGGAATGTCACCCTAATTAAATATATAACTATCACGTGACATTGAGTTCTTAATATCATATGATTGTTATATACAGTACATCTACAGTATATTTTAACCTGCATATAATTGGTATTAGATGAACTAACGGTTCTCACACCTTTAACGGTTTCTATCTTGACAGGTCTAGAATGAGACGAGATGTTTACGATTGTGGACCGGTCCACACCGTCCAAAGTCCTGTTTCAGGCTGCAGTCCCACCAGTTTGGAGGCATGTTCAGTCACGATCAAACAAGAACCCAATGATGCTGCAACGGAAGAGGTTTCAATAATTAACAATAATTATGTTTCTGTTGGTGTACAATCGAATGAGCGGGTAAAGCGAGAGAAAGTTGAAGGTCTGGCGTCTTTCGGGTCTGTTTTCTGAGCTGCGGGCAAAGAGACGAGATCAAACGATGAAGGATTTTGGGACTGTCAAATGTTCACGGGCCGGCTGAACCC
The DNA here is from genome assembly GCA_032164185.1 of Moxostoma hubbsi. Lineage (NCBI taxonomy): Eukaryota > Metazoa > Chordata > Actinopteri > Cypriniformes > Catostomidae > Moxostoma > Moxostoma hubbsi. The sequence continues at coordinate 22,261,998 of JAVLUX010000215.1, forward strand.
ATCTGATACCGCACAAAGGTCAAAGGGCGCCGACCTAGGCAATATCCAGAGTTTACAGCAAGACTATTGGAGTAGTTACATTTAATTTATTTATATTATTTGCTTATTGTTGACTTGACGACTAATGCAAGTTCCCCCATAACAATTCCCACAGTTCTATAGTAAACTATGTTGTTACTATGGTAACCATGTTGACTCTTTGCCTAATAAAGAATTGCATCGAAATGGTGAAATTATTAAATAATATGCAAATGAACATGAGCAACACCAACACACATTTTCCACTGATTTGCTTACAATAAACAAGCTTGTTATGGCACATGCAAACAATACCAGAAAGCTCATAAGAGGAAAAATGTGTCATCATAATACGACCCCAATTCCGGAAAAGTTGGGATGTTTTTTTACACTTGAATAAAACTAAAAGACTTTCAAATCTCATGAGCCAATATTTTATTCACAAAAGATCATAGATAACAGAACAAATGTTTAAACGGAGAAATTGTACACTTTTATCCACTAAATGAGCTCATTTCAAAGGTGATGCCAGCTACAGGTCTCAAAAATGTTGGCACGGGGGCAACAAATGGCTGAAAAAGCAAGAAATTTGGAAACAATTCAGCCGGGAGAACTTCTAGCAACTCCATCCATCATCCATCCATCTTCAACCGCTTATCCAAAGTCGGGTCGAGGGGGCAGCAGCTCCAGCAGGGGGCCCCAAACTTCCCTATCCCGAGCCACATTAACCAGCTCTGACTGGGGGACCCCGAGGCGTTCCCAGGCCAGTGTGGAGATGTGATCTCTCCAGCTAGTCCTGGGTCTTCCCCGAGGCCTCCTCCCAGCTGAACATGCCTGAAACACCTCCCTAGGGAGGCGCCCAGGGGGCATCCTTACCAGATGCCCAAACCACCTCAACTGGCTCCTTTCCACGCAAAGGATCAGCGGCTCTACTCCGAGCTCCTCACGGATGACTGAGCTCCTCACCCTATCTCTAAGGGAGAAGCCCGCCACCCTTCTGAGGAAACCCATTTCGGCCGCTTGTACTCGTGACCTAGTTCTTTCGGTCATGACCCAGCCTTCATGCCCATTGGTGAGGGTAGGAACAAAAACTGATCGGTAGATCGAGAGCTTTGCCTTCTGGTTCGGTGGGGCGTGTGGTGAGTTGTGCATGGATGCCGCTGAGAATAGTGTGAAGCCTCCACGTGCTACGTCTCCACGGTAACGCTCTCAACAAGTCACGTGATAAGATGCGCGGATTGACGGTCTCAAGCGTGGAGGCAACTGAGATTCGTCCTGCACCACCCGGATTGAGGCGAGTCACTACGCCACCACGAGGACTTACAGCGCATCGGGAATTGGGCATTACAAATTGGGAAGAAAAAGAACAAAAAATAAAATAACTTTTTTTTTTTTAATTAGACATTAAATTTCGATTATAATTTCACTATTGTTTTATATTGTTTAACTGTTCTGTAGTCTTTATACAGTATTTAACGCTATTACATCAGAAGTAACTGTACTGAAAAATTAAGAGTAATTCATTTCTTTTTCAATGAAAAAGTAATTTAATTTAATTACAGTAATACATTACACCCAACACTGATTACGGGACACATTTCTTTGTCAACGGCAGGTGCCACTATGAGATCATAACTGTCTTTTTATTTCACCTTCATACACACCGCAATATCGTTTAAAATCATTCACAAAATAAAATACGTCTGAATTGAAATTCACGCCACGTCACCTGGAAAAACAAAAACAAACGCTCGTCACGTGACACCACCCCCAGCTGCACTCGTACGTGTCTGCGTCATGACGTCATCGCGTCAAGTGACTGGAGCAGCGCAGCCGAGAGCGGATTACTCTCATTGTTTACATTCTCTTTACCGTCGCATTTCGCGACTAACGGAAAGCCCAGGTGAGTGTTCGGCGCTTGCAGCATCTTTATTCACGGGTTACCGTGCAGAATATTCGCCTTTGCGAAGGGTTCCGCCCTCCAACAACAACAACAACAACAACACAAACACTCATGATATAATAACACAGAAATGTATCAGTAACATCTGTTTACTTCTGCAGCTGTAACATCTGCAGCTGTTTAGTCTATGGTACTGGTGTCAGTTTAGGCCATTTTAAATGTCACAATGGCTGTGTCTCAAAACATAGACGTCGTTTCTGTCTATCTAGTGTGCTGCTAATCTATACAGCTTACTAGATGTACCGCCTACCTAGAAGGTATTTTGGTCATGGAGTGTATTGCCTTCCTAGATAGATATAGTCTGTAGAATTATTCAGTGTTGGGTGTAATGCATTACTAAGTAATTAATTACTGAAAAATAATTTTCATTGGAGAAAAAGTAAAGTAAGGGATTACTCTTAATTTCCAGTAATTTAATTACAGTTACTTCTCATGCAATTGCGTTAAATACTGTATATAGACTCTAGAACTGTAATAGTAATACTGTAATAGACTCTATTTAAAACAAAAGTGAATTTTAAATTGAAATTTAACATCTAATGTTAAAATGTATGTTTTCTAATTGAACGCCGTGGCCTTAAATTCTTTGGCCAGTTCATGAATAATTAATTTTATATTATATGATTTATTTGAAAGAATCAAAAGAACAGTTTCATGTCTATCCATTTATTTTTCAACCGGTCAAGGTTGATCAGGGGTTTAGAAAGCAATTATTAATAAGTAATGCAATTACTTCTCAGACAGAGTAATTAGTAATCTAATTAGTAATCTAATTACTCTGTATATCTATATATTTTTAAATGTCCTCAACTAAAAAGTAACTCCAACATAATTTAAATAACATGTTGTTTATTATAATTCAACGCAGCCTGGTTTGAGAAATCAAAGTTATATGCAAACATTAGAGAAAACAGGTTTGCAAGAAAAATGCACACAAAAACATCAAAGAAGTGCACCACACAGGAAGTTGTCAACATTGTGAAAATGTATCTAATTTGCTTAAAATAACCCAGATGATCAGAAATAATAGTATAAAATAAGATAGATAGATAAGCCAATTTAGGTAATAATTTTTATCTAAACCAAGTCTATCTAGAAATCAATATATATAAATGATCAGGTTTAGAAAGATCTAGAAAGTACTCATTGTATAGCAAACAATATGAATGTATAATCACAAATCTCTGCAGATAGTCCAGACATCAGAAAAAACTTGCGGTGGCGGTCGTGAAAAAATGAACATGCTGGAAATGCTGTGAAATCAGCAGACTTTGACCTCTGACGCACCGGCATGGTATCCAATAAGGCTGTGCGATTGAAATTGCAATATGGCCTTGCGTGATTACGAAGTGTAAAACAGCTGCATTTTAAAATCTGATAGTCTGCATTTTCCACTTCACTCAGCGCTGTGCGAGCGTGCAGCGCCCACTAGTGGTAGTGTGCGGTAAACACTGAGCTGTGCAGAAGTATATGAGGTGCCCATCATGTAGCTAACGCTTTAAAGAACAGAAAGGGGCTGTTCATCAACATGAGCAGAAAGCCAAGACTAGATATGGCCAGATTAAGTCGGTGTATACATGCATGATGGGCAACAATCACATTGTACAATCGCACTAGAAATATGACCAGCTTTTCTATCATTCTCCATGTTGATAACTTGCTACTTTCATTTGGAGGGCGCATCAAATCAAGTTTTCCCTTCCTTATTCAGCCTTTGGTGGATGGACAACATATCTATAGAGTTTGCTAATATTTTTTATGCAAATCCTCAATCCTTCAGTTAAACTTTTAAGCTCTGAGGGTGTTTTTAATGAGTTCCTGTTTCAGTGGCATACCCAAAATGAAAGGCATAAAACTCAACAAACAAAAAAAATTAAAACATGGAGGCTCAAGTGTTTGGTATCATCGTGAAGCAAACTTTTACATTTTTTAATGATGTAGATTATGATACATTCTGAGACTCTCAGCCTAAGAAACTGATGAAAAATCAAAAATTTTCTTTTGACATTATATATCTCTGGGTGTAAATAAGGTGGCGCCGAATTTTATTCTATTTTTTTTGTTTGTTTACAATCATGTCACCTGTATCTGAGGACAATTGTGTTGATACGACCAAGTGATCAAAAGTTCCAACATTACAAATAAAATTGATCATAGTGTCCAAAAACATCCCCAAACTAATTACACATGCAAACACAACAATGACTAAAGTTTGGGGCCCCCTGCTGGAGCTGCTGCCCCCGTGACCCGACTTCGAACAAGCGGTTGAAGATGAAGATGATATGTTATTTTAGACGGTAATGAAATTGAAAGAATGTCAGAATGTCATTTGCGTATCCCCATTGTCACCTCACTTACCCCAGTTTGGGAAACACTGGAATAGAAGAACAGGGAGTCCCCAGAAAGCCCTCTGAACATCGTGCCAGTCTGAGATTACATGAAGAGACGGAAGCAATTCAGACAGAAAGAATGTCTAATGGGTTTGGAACAACTTGATCCCAATTGAATTTCACTCAATATATGGACTTGGCTTCCTTAGGTTGCTCAGTGTGGTTACGATCCAAGTCTGAGGCCTGCTACTCTCTGAACTGTGACCCTCTCTACCCAGCTCACCTTGGGCCATGGTAAGACCCCTAACCCTTTCCTTTACATTAGCTTATACTGCTCTCAGATCAGTGCTGAAGGCTCTTTACATGTTCAGGTTGAAGAGGGGCAGCAGAGTTTGGTGGCCGATGGGAGCACAGTTCTTGAAGACCAACACTTACAGGTATTACAGGTGGAACATTAGGAACACATGCAGGTGTGCTCACCTGTAATTAACCATGTATTACTGACGCTGACAGGTCCCGTTCCCAATGCTGTATGGAGAGTGTGTGGAACACGTCGGGAGGGGAGAGGGGTCAGTTATTGCCTTAACCAGCTACCGCCTTCACATCAGACTACAAGACAATGTCATCAACGTAAGTGATTTGTCAAACACAACAACACGCATGTTTGTGTTGTCATCTTAGATGCTAGAGAGCTGCAAAATATACATTTTATTTCATTTGCAAGTTCAACATATCTAAAATATAGCAAAAATTTTTTTTGGACGATTATTGCAATTTTCCTCAAGATATCTGGAAGAAAATTCAAAACATAAAAAAAACAATATTGCTTAGATATTAAATAAATGCTTTTTTTTTAAATACATTTTATAATATTTTTTAATTAAACTTTTTTTTTTTATAAATATATATAAATATATATATATATAAAATTAGAGGAAAAAAAAAATGTTTAGACCAGAATTTTATTTTATTTTTATTTTTTTTGAGAGCGAGAGAAAAACAAAAAAATATTTTAGACAGAAAAAAATATTTGTAGGACACAGGCTCAAGAAAGCACCAAGGCACCTAAAATATTTTTAGAAAATATAAAAACATGCTCAGCACAAAATATGTCCATTACTATAAACTTCAGCTTCTCTAACTTTAATAAATAACAACATATATTAATTATGAAACTTGTGAAATAAAGCCCAAAGTTTCCCTTTCAGAAGATACCACAACTGTGTCCAAACGCCAAAGGGTCCCGTAAATACAACCGTTTCAGTTCAGGCCATTTTCATGCTTTGTGCTCAGAAAGGGGGCGACATCAACAGGTTTAATGCCTTTAATGTATATATTTGACTGTTTTAGTCTTGTCCCAGACTTTCAATATTAAACTATAAAAAACGTATTACATGTTTTAAACTATGATCATCTGAAGGAAGAGTGAAATAAACAGAAACCATTTCAATATTTATTGTGCAAAAATTATTTTGATTGATTTTTCAAAGTTTCCACCATGAAAAAATGTTGCCCCTAAATAAGTGTTTGTTCAGAAGTTATTGTACTTGTTAACCAAGTGCACAAGTGTCAGTGAAGAGCTTGAAATATGAGACAAAACAAAGAAAAATCAAGGGAAATATCACTTGTGTGCAGAATAGTTTTATTTGGCATCATATCCTGGTTATGTCCCCACAGCCACCACCATTGTGTCCTTGAGTAAGACACTTAACTCCAGGTTGCTCCGGGGGGATTGTCCCTGTAATAAGTGCACTGTAAGTCACTTTGGATAAAAGCGTCTGCCAAATGCATACATGTAAATTTTCTTTTCATGTTTGACATCATATATCTGAGTTTAAATAAGGTGGCTCTGAAAAACTGCTTTTCTTTTGTTCCCAATCACGTCAAATGTATCTGAGGATAATTTTTGTGTTGATACGACAAAGCGATCATAAGTTACAACATTACAAATATAATTGATCATAGTGTCCAAAAACATCTCCAAACAAATAAAAGATAATAATTGTACATAAGAACTAATTACACATGCAAACACAACAATGACTAAAGGTTTGCATAGCATGCAGACATGATTTTAGTCATGAGATTTCACAGAATGAGTTTCATTCTGTGTCATTTGAGTCATCACTGAGTCTGTGTCATGTATTTGGCGCCATCTCCTGGTGGTCATATGTAACATTGTGCTTCATGTGGATTATCTAATGATCTATACATCTGATTATCTTGTGTGTGGACTCGTTTGAAAGATAATCATCTCATTCAGTTTCATTCTGTGTCATTTGAGTCATCATTGAGTCTGTGTCATGTATTTGGCGCCATTTCCTGGGGGTCATATGTAACATTGTGCTTCATGTGGATTATCTAATGATCAATACATCTGATTATCTTGTGTGTGGACCCGATTGAAAGATAATCACTGACTCTAAATAATGTTATGTCATATTTTATTTTCTGTTTATTTAAGAGAAGTTATAAGTCAAAACGCAGCATATAAGCAACACTAACATAATTGTCAAATCAGTAAAAACATCAAACTGATCAAATATTCATGTGTCATATGTTGTTGGAAAGCTCTTAAAGAGTAAAATACAATCAGCCTATTTTTTTTTTTGACTAAAATATAGTGAGTAACAGCTAAATATATGTCTTCGACAATTTGTGATGTTGTGAGTAGAAATGAACTCTCTCTCTCTCTCTTGCTCTCTCTCTCTCTCTCAGGTTCCTCTGAAGCTAATAGAAAGTTTGGTGTGTCGTGATCTGACACAACTGCACCTCACTTGCAAAGACTGCAAAATTATAAGGTACACTGTTTTAATCAGCTTTATAAAATAGGCAAATTGCTGTATCTTATTTTGTTATGTATACAATGTCCATTTTGACCATTCATGATCATCTACAAGTTAACAAATGATACATCTTTTCAAAGGTCAATGAAAACACGCAATATCAAAACGGGACTTTTATTATGAAAACACGCAATAAGCAAAACGGGACTTTTATTATGAAAACACGCAATATCAAACCGGGACTTTTATTATGAAAACGCGCAATATCAAAACGGGACTTTTATTATGAAAACGCGCAATATCAAAACAGGACTTTTATTATGAAAACGCGCAATAGCAAAACGGGACTTTTATTATGAAAACGCGCAATAGCAAAACGGGACTTTTATTGTGAAAACACGCAATAGCAAAACGGGACTTTTATTATGAAAACGCGCAATATCAAAACGGGACTTTTATTATGAAAACACGCCATAGCAAAACGGGACTTTTATTATGAAAACACGCAATAGCAAAACGGGACTTTTATTATGAAAACAAGCAATAGAAAAACGGGACTTTTATTATGAAAACAAGCAATAGCAAAACGGGACTTTTATTATGAAAACGCGCCATATCAAAACGGGACTTTTATTATGAAAACACGATCGCCAGATGAATCCAGTTCAACACACATGAGTCAATCGTCCATGACAAGCGTTCATTGATAAACATCCAATCGCACTTTTTGTCCATAAAAGTGATAAATGTGAGAAATATTGATATATTCTTCATTGTTTACATGTGATCTCGCCTTCATCATCGTTCTTCATCAAACTGCAATCTGAGCAGCATTCATGTTGTAAAACTGTATATGATCTTATATATTAGAGTCTCATAAACAAAACCAGCCGTCTCCAAAGTCTATTTATAAAAATGTGGCGTAGTTTTATTCATAATAGTCGAGCAGTGCGGTCAGATTTAGTGTCGTCTTGAGAGGCGGAGTCTTAATTTGACTCTGAACACTTCCAGAGATTTTACAGAGATTTAAAGCTGCAGGAACCTCATTTATTATTCCATCATCTTCAGATGTGAAACGTCACTTCTTCAGACTCGTGACTTTGGGGACATTGCATTTCTGGGTTGTCTTGACACTTTTATTATTGTTTATTTACATTATAAAAACATGTTCAGCACAAAATATTTCCATTACTATAAACTTCATATTGCAACTTAAACCTGCATGAAAGAATGAACATGAAGTTACACGCTAGTCAGAATGCGTTTAGCTTGCGTTGCAAATACACCGTGTCCTTAAAAACACGCAACACCCTAAACTGTCTAAACGTGAGGAATCCACGAGAGTAACTTCCAAAAGTAGCTCATACTTCAGTATATTCATTATATGTTATTACTTCAGGAGATCATGATGATCAATCTCATCTACAGTTGAAGTCAGAAGTTTACATACACGTTAGCCAAATCCATTTAAACTCAGTTCTGCACAATTCCTGACGTTTCATCATAGAAAACATTCCCTGTCTTGGGTCAGTTCGGATCACTACTTTATTTTAAGGATGTGAAATGTCAGAATAATAGTCGAGAGAATTATTTATTTCAGTTTTATTTCTCTCATCACATTCCCAGTGGGTCAGAAGTTTACATACACTATGATAGTATTTAGTAGCATTGCCTTTAAATAGTTTAACGGGTCAAATGTTTTGGGGATCCTTCCAGAAGCTTCTCACTATAAGTTGCTGTAATTTTGTCCCATTCCTCCTGACAGAACTGGAGTAACTGAGTCAGGTTTGGAGGCCTACTTGCTCACACAAGCTTCTTCAGTTCTGCCCACAAATGTTCTATCAGATTGAGGTCAGGACTTTGTGATGCCACTCCAATAACTTTGTTGTCCTTAAACCATTTTACACAACTTTGGAGGTGTGCTTGGGGTCATTGTCCATTTGGAAGACCCAATTGCGACTTCCTGTCTGATGTCTTTAGACGTTGCTTCAATATATCCACATAATGTTCCTTCCTCATTATGCCATATATTTTGTGAAGTGCACCAGTCCCTCCTGCAGCAAACACCCCCACAACATGATGCTCCGCCCCCCCACAACATGATGCTGTGCCCCCCCCCACAACATGATGCTGCTCCTCCCCCTCAACATGATGCTGCGCCCCCCCACAACATGATGCTGCGCCCCTCACAACATGATGCTCCGCCCCCCACAACATGATGCTCCACCCCCCACAACATGATGCTGCCACTCCCCCACAACATGATGCTGCCACTCCCACAACATGATGCTCCACCCCCACAACATGATGCTGCACCCCCACAACATGATGCTGCCACTCCCACAACATGATGCTCCACCCCCACAACATGATGCTGCCACTCCCACAACATGATGCTCCACCCCCACAACATGATGCTGCCACTCCCCACAACATGATGCTGCCACTCCCACAACATGATGCTCCACCCCCCCACAACATGATGCTGCCACTCCCCCACAACATGATGCTGCACCCCCACAACATGATACTGCACCCCCGTGCTTCACAGTTGGGATGCTGTTCTTCACCCTTTTTCCTCCAAACATAACGATGGTCATAATGGACAAACAGTTCAATATTTGTTTCATCAGACCAGAGGACATTTCTCCAAAAGTGAGATCTTTGTCCCCATGTGCACTTGCAAACTGTAGTCTGGCTTTTTTAGCAGTGGCTTCTTCCTTGCTGAGCAGTCTTTCAGGTGATGTCCATATAGGACTCGTTTTGCTGTGGATCTAGATACTCGTCCACCGGTTTCCTCCAGCATCTTCACAAGGTCCTTTGCTGTTGTTCTGGGATTGATTTGCACTTTTCACACCAAACTACGTTCATCTCTAGGAGACAGAATGCGTCTCCTTCCTGAGCGGTATGATGACTGTGTGGTCACATGATGGCGTCTCCTTCCTGAGCGGTATGATGACTGTGTGGTCACATGATGGCGTCTCCTTCCTGAGCGGTATGATGACTGTGTGGTCACATGATGGCGTCTCCTTCCTGAGCGGTATGATGACTGTGTGGTCACATGATGGCGTCTCCTTCCTGAGCGGTATGATGACTGTGTGGTCACATGATGGCGTCTCCTTCCTGAGCGGTATGATGGCTGTGTGGTCACATGATGGCGTCTCCTTCCTGAGCGCTATGATGACTGTGTGGTCACATGATGGCGTCTCCTTCCTGAGCGGTGTGATGTCTGTGTGGTCACATGATGGCGTCTCCTTCCTGAGCGGTGTGATGGCTGTGTGGTCACATGATGGCGTCTCCTTCCTGAGCGGTGTGATGACTGTGTGGTCACATGATGGCGTCTCCTTCCTGAGCGGTATGATGTCTGTGTGGTCACATGATGGCGTCTCCTTCCTGAGCGGTATGATGTCTGTGTGGTCACATGATGGCGTCTCCTTCCTGAGCGGTATGATGACTGTGTGGTCACATGATGGCGTCTCCTTCCTGAGCGGTATGATGACTGTGTGGTCACATGATGGCGTCTCCTTCCTGAGCGGTATGATGACTGTGTGGTCACATGATGGCGTCTCCTTCCTGAGCGGTATGATGACCGTGTGGTCACATGATGGCGTCTCCTTCCTGAGCGGTATGATGACCGTGTGGTCACATGATGGCGTCTCCTTCCTGAGCGGTGTGATGACCGTGTGGTCACATGATGGCGTCTCCTTCCTGAGCGGTGTGATGGCCGTGTGGTCACATGATGGCGTCTCCTTCCTGAGCGGTGTGATGGCCGTGTGGTCACATGATGGCGTCTCCTTCCTGAGCGGTATGATGTCCGTGTGGTCACATGATGGCGTCTCCTTCCTGAGCGGTATGATGTCCGTGTGGTCACATGATGGCGTCTCCTTCCTGAGCGGTATGATGACCGTGTGGTCACATGATGGCGTCTCCTTCCTGAGCGGTATGATGGCCGTGTGGTCACATGATGGCGTCTCCTTCCTGAGCGGTATGATGGCCGTGTGGTCACATGATGGCGTCTCCTTCCTGAGCGGTATGATGACCGTGTGGTCACATGATGGCGTCTCCTTCCTGAGCGGTATGATGGCCGTGTGGTCACATGATGGCGTCTCCTTCCTGAGCGGTATGATGACTGTGTGGTCACATGATGGCGTCTCCTTCCTGAGCGGTATGATGACCGTGTGGTCACATGATGGCGTCTCCTTCCTGAGCGGTATGATGTCTGTGTGGTCACATGATGGCGTCTCCTTCCTGAGCGGTATGATGTCTGTGTGGTCACATGATGGCGTCTCCTTCCTGAGCGGTGTGATGGCTGTGTGGTCACATGGTGTTTATACTTGTGGCACCTTCAGGTGTTTGGAAATTGCTCCCAAGGATGAATCTGACTTGTGGAGGTCCACAATTTATTTCTGAGGTCTTGACTGATTTCTTTTGATTGTCCCATGATGTCGAGCAAAGAGACACTGAGTTTGAAGGTAGACCTTAAAATACATCCACAGGTACACCTCCAATTGAGTCCAATTATCCTATCAGAATCTAATTGGCTAATTAAAGGCTTGACATCATTTTCTGGAATTATCCAAGCTGCTCAAAGACAGTTAACTTGTGTATGTAAACTTCTGACCTCCTGGAATTGTGATTATAGTCAATTAAAAGTGACACAATCGGTCTGTAAACAGTTGTTGGAAAAATTACTCGTGTCGTGCATGAAGTCGATTTCCTAAACGACTCGCCAAAACTATAGTGTGCTAATCTGTGGAGCGGTTAAAAGTTTTAATGAATTAATCAAGTTTTGAATTTTAATTATTTTAGACTTCAACTGTTTTAAACATATTAATATTGAAGTTTTTTTGATGCATGTTTAAGTAGTTTTATTAATTTTTGAAAATATTGTAATATTTGGGTAAAGTTTGGTCTAAGATTGATACATGCTTTTGTCATTTTGCACATTATAACTAATATATGTAATTATTGACTAAATTTGAAGGACATTTTTTGTCAAGAGACAAAAATAATAAATTGTGTAATGGCTCTGTTGTGTTCAGGTGTCACTTCCTGTCACCAGAGCAGTGTCAGGATTGGCTGAGGAGGATCACCGCTGCCATGCGGCCGCCGGACAGACTAGAGCAGCTCTTCGCATTTGCGTTTCTCTCGTGCAGTATGAGTGTGTCTGATGAGGAGAGAGAACTGCATGATGGGATCTGCCGTGCAGGTGCACACACATCTCAATGCTTGACATTTAGCTTATCCACATTCTTGCACTCTAAACCAATTGTTCACTTGATGTTTAAGTGACTTCTTCAAATACAGTGAGTACATTACAACTAACAGGATGTGTGTGTGTGGTGTGTGTGTGTGTGTGTGGTGTGGTGTGGTGTGTGTGTGTGTGGTGTGGTGTGGTGTGTGTGTGTGTCTGTGTGTGTGTGTGGTGTGTGTGTGGTGTGTGTGTGTGTGGTGTGTGTGTGTGTGTGTGTGGTGTGGTGTGTGTGTGTGTGTGTGTGTGGTGTGTGTGTGTGTGTGTGGTGTGTGTGTGTGTGTGTGTGTGTGTGTGTGGTGTGTGTGTGTGTGTGTGTGTGTGTGTGGTGTGGTGTGTGTGTGTGTGTGTGGTGTGTGTGTGTGTGTGTGTGTGGTGTGTGTGTGTGTGGTGTGTGTCTGTCTGTGTGTGTGTGTGTGGTGTGTGTGTGTGTGGTGTGTGCGTGTGTCTGTCTGTGTGTGTGTGTGTGTGTGTGTGTGTGTGTGTGTGTGTGTGTACAGGAGGACATCAGCGGAGGTTTAAGCGTGAGATGGAGCGGATGAGCTTTGACACACACCGGGCCTGGAGAATCTCCAACATCAACAGCAACTACAGGTGACACTACAGATGATGAATTTACATTGTCATTATTTACTCACCCTCATGTCATTTTAAATCTGTTTGCCTTTCTTTCCACCTTGAAGAATGCTGTTTTCCATACAAGGGCAAGTGATCTAAGTGGCTATATCTGTCACCAGAAAAATATTATAAAAGTGTCAAAATAGTCGTTTCCATCCACCTTTCACGCTATTTTGTTATCGACAAAGTGAAAATGCGGGAAAAAACAATTGCGACATTTGCCGCCTTCTGCCCGTTTCCGTTCAAATAAGCTTTTATGGATATAAATGGTGTTGCGTGATGACTTCACATTAGTTTTGGTTTATCGCAACAGAAATCTGCCCTGAAGCCGTTTCCATTCAGAAATGTGTTTATCACTAATTCACCTCCCAGATGCCCCTAATTTTATCCTCTGAAATTTGGGGTAAAATGGGGAGATTATTGAGACAATTCATTGAAATTATCCATATTACTGTCAGTTTAATTAACAAATAAAAGCAATCAGAAGAGGAATAGGTCTAAAAATATATATTTTTTTTCATTCAGTAATAAAATTAGTTTATTTTAATGCTTTTTCCGTTCGGTAATTAATTTTTTTACTTTAATGTTTTTTTCCGTTCGGTAATTTTTTTTTGTAATTTAATGCTTTTTTCTGTTCAGTAATTCTTTTTTTTTATTTAATGCTTTTTTCATTTGGTAATTAATTATTTTTATTTAATGCTTTTTTCATTTGGTAATTTTTTTTAAATTTAATGCTTTTTTCATTTGGTAATTAATTTTTTTATTTAATGCTTTTTTCATTTGGTAATTAATTTTTTTATTTTAATGCTTTTTTCATTTGGTAATTAATTTTTTTAATTTAATGCTTTTTTCATTTGGTAATTAATTTTTTTTTATTTAATGCTTTTTTCATTTGGTAATTAATTTTTTTAATTTAATGCTTTTTTCATTTGGTAATTAATTTTTTTAATTTAATTCATTTTTCGTTTGGTAATAAATTGTTTTAATTTAATGCTTTATTCATTCATTAATAAAATTTGTTTATTTTAATGCTTTTTTCCGTTTGGTAATTATTATTTTTTTATTTAATGCTTTTTTCGTTTGGTAATTTTTTTTTTTTTATTTATTGCTTTTTTCATTTGGTAATTTATTTTTTTTTTAATACTTTTTTCGTTTGGTAATTTACTTTATTTAATACAGGGGATTTTGACGGCATTTTTTCAAAAGTAAAACTAAACAATAATTGAATAGAATTGGGCTGTGTTACAAAAAGGGGGAAAAAAAAAAGCACTGATGATTTTTTTACTTCAAAAATTATGTTTTTTGTATTGTGGGTAATTCCGTGACATCCATCTATTATTTTGAATGGTGTGAAAAAGTAAAACAGTGGCCATTCATTTGTTCAATGTGCAGGAGATATGTGTGTTGCACTCCTGGAAGTGTCCCGTTTCCAGATCGGCTCAATATGCCATAAAGATCAATCCATAATCCTGTACAATAAACTGGCTTTCAATACTGTCGTCATGGTAACACAGTCTAACGATTGGGGCAAACTTAAAAAGTTAAATGGAAAAATATCATGTCGACATTTGACATTTTAGTGATAATCAGCTTTATTTTGATGCGCTAAACATCCTTTTTTTTTCCGGTGAACTGTTCCTATAACTATAACGCAAACGATAGATGCATCATAATCAGATGTCTTTTGTATATGTTTGTGATGATGTCACAGGTTGTGTGCCAGTTACCCCAAGCAGATTGTTGTGCCTGCTGCAATCACGGACCAAGAACTGGAAAAGATAGCGGCATTCCGATCTGGGAAGAGAATCCCATCTGTTGTTTACAGGTGTGTGTGTGTGTGTGTGTGTGTGTGTGTGTGTTTGTGTATTCTATTTAAAACATAGTTAGATGCATCAAGTTCATAGTCATTACAAACAGCCGATATACACACACACACTTGTGACCGAGGACTTCTAGTTTCCAGCATGCTTTGCACGGGACTCGACAGGGAGAGTAATTGTTCAAATTAAGTTTTATTATATGTGTCTTTGTGCAAGGTGACTATAAAGAGGGAGACTTGTTAGTGTAAAGTTTTGTTATGTTGTAGTTTTAGGGGGTTACCATCATGGAGAAGAGTGGAGATTGAGCCGAGGTTGAGGACCGATACATTTGGAGTATTCTGCATATGACTTTATCCATTGAGCAATTGCTGCGCTAACCATAGCAGAGATGCACTCAGTAGTGCTTCCACTAGCATGTGTTTAGCATGCTAACATATCACTAGCTAGCATATCACTAAAAGAGTTTCATTTGTGTTATTTTGACGGCTTTACTTGATTCAGTTAGGTTCCCTTTACTTAAAATTTACAAATTTAAATTACACGGTAATTTTAATTTAGAAAAACTCATTTCAAACGTGTGGAACCGCCGTCCATGACTGAATCAAGTTTAGCCAAAATATTGGTATGAATGTGCATGTAATTACTTAATAAACATGGCTGGTCTTATTTGTCCTGATGGACAAAATGAAGTTTTATTTGTCAGCCTAAAACTTATTTTTGCATATACATCATTTCACTAAAGGAATATTCCGGGTTCAATACAAGTTAAGCTCAATCGACATAATTTGTGGCATAATATTGATTACCACAAAAATATATTTTGTCTCATCCATTTTCTTTAAAAAAAGCAAAAATGAGTGAGACACTTACAATAGGAGTCAATGGGGGTCAATCTGTAAATGTTAAAATACTCTGTTTTCAAATTATAGACACAAGACTTGTGTGTGTTAACATGATTTTACTGTCATAAAATCGCTTACTAATCACATCTGTGGAAAGTTATAGCCAATTTTACAACATTGTTGCCTTGACGATATGTCAACAAACCCTAAAACAACTGTACATAATTATCATTTCACAGAGTGAGTTTCATTCTGTGTCATTTGAGGCATCATTGAGTCTGTGTCATGTATTTGGCGCCATCTCCTGGTGGTCATATGTAACATTGTGCTTCATGTGGATTATCTAATGATCTATACATCTGATTATCTTGTGTGTGGACTCGTTCGAAAGATAATCACCTCATTCAGTTTCATTCTGTGCCATTTGAGTCATCATTGAGTCTGTGTCATGTATTTGGCGCCATCTTCTGGTGGTCATATGTAACATTGTGCTTCATGTGGATTATCTAATGATCAATACATCTGATTATCTTGTGTGTGGACTCGATTGAAAGATAATCATCTCATTGAGTTTCACTCTGTGTCATTTGAGTCATCATTGAGTCTGTGTCATGTATTTGGCGCCATCTCCTGGTGGTCATATGCAACATTGTGCTTCATGTGGATTATCTAATGATCTATACATCTGATTATCTTGTGTGTGTGGACTCGATTGAAAGATAATCTCTGACTCTAAATAATGATATGTGATGTTACGTTACGTTATGTAAATTTACAAGCGAAAACGCTGCATATTATCAACACCGACATAATTGACAAAGACATATACTTGGCTATTACTCGCTCTAGTTTTGTTAATGTTAGTGCTTTTATAAAATTATAAGCCTTTAAACCCTCCAAAAATTGGCCCCATTGACATCCATTGTAAGTGCGTCACTTTTTTTTTTTTTTTTTTTTTAAAGGAGGGACGAGTCAAATTAATTTTTGTGGCAATCATCATTATGCCACAAATCCTGTCGATTGAGCTTAACTCGTATTGAGCCCAGAAATATGTCACAATATGCGAGTAAAATGTTTAATTGTTATTGGCATTAAATGTAATTATTAAATGTATTGAATTGGTCTGTGATTTTACCACAGTAAAACACGACTACATGATTTACAATAAAATAGGCCCAGATGTGTTTTACTCACCTTTACTGTGACCTTTGACCCAGACACCAGAGTTCGGGCGCTGTGATTGGTCGATGTGGGCAACCTGAGGTCAGCTGGTGGGGGTGGCGTAACGCCGACGACGAGCGTTTGATTCAGGTCATTGCGAAAGCTTGCGCAGCAGATCCGCGCATGAACGGCATTCGACATCATGTGAAGGGTACCGTCGGCGACTCTGGTAAGAAAGCGTGACTGTTGTCCCTATACGGTTGCTTTGTGTTTCCTGCTCCAACTCATTTACTCCATTACTGCTCATTACTTTGTATTGCAGACACTCACGTGGCGGCAGAGCCCAGTGCTACATCCTCTCAGAAGCTGTTAATAATGGACGCCAGGTCGTACGCTGCAGCAGTAGCCAATCGAGCGAAAGGGGGCGGCTGTGAATGCCCAGGTAATGCCATCTGCTGGGAGTCTGAGCTTTACAATTACCGTCATTACCGTCTACTAACTTAAATTACCCCACATAAGTGACTTTTAGCCACAAGATTAAAATCACCTGCCTAATATTGTGTAGGTCCCCCTCGAGCCGCCAAAACAGTGCCAACTCAATACCAGTGGTGTAGTCACGGGTGTACAAATGCCACCAGGAAATGTCAGCTCGCACAGCCATATTTAATGTGTTACAGATTTGCCCTTTTTAAGGAAAAGGAACGAGGACCTTTAACTTGTATTGAACCCGGAATATTGATTTACATTGTTAATTTCCTTGACCCTGCTTGATTTCATTTACATTTCAGTTATTGGTTCAATAGATAAATGTTCACATTAGACGCTCTGCAAAACTGTGACGCGTAATCAATCGTCTACTTACGGTTTGTTTGTTTTCATTTGCATCAAGTCAGACATGATGTTAGCCTTTATTCAGATTAGCACAATAATTCATGCAGCATTAGTATTATTTTGTCTATTTACTGTGATGAGCCAAAACATTATGACCACCATTGATCATCTCCTAACAAGGCCACATGTCGAGGTCTGGGTAGATTAGATTGTAAGCGAATGACCAGTTCTCGTAGTCAACGTGTTGAATGCTGGAGAAATGGGCAGGAGTGAAGACCTGAGCGACTTTGACAAGGGTCACATTGTTTTGGCCAACGACTGGGTCGGAGCATCTCTGAAACGTCAAGGCTTGCGGGGTGCTCCGGGTCAGCAGTGGCGAGTACCTACTGACAGTGTGACAAACCACAAGCTGGCAACAGGGTGTTGGGCGTCCAAGGCTCATTGATGCGCGAGGGCAATGAAGGCTATCCCGTCTGGTCCGACAAGTCACAGAAACCTTTAATGATGGTTACGGGAGGAATGTGTCACAACACACAGTGCGTCGCACCCTGCTGCGTATGGGGTAGCGTAGCCGCAGACCCATCAGAGTGCCCATGATGACCCCTGTCCACTGTCGAAAGCGCCTTCAATGGGCACTCGAGTGTCGGAAATGGACCTTGAAGTAGTGGAAGAAGGTCGCCTGGTTCGATGAGTCCCGTTTTCTTTTATATCACGTGGACGGCCGTGTACATGTGCGCCATTTACCCGTTAACTGGGGAAGTGATGGCACCAGGATGCATTGTGGGAAGACGACAAGCCAGTGGAGGGAGTGTGATGTTCTGAGCAATGTTCTGCTGGGAAACCCTGGGTCCGACCAATCACGTGGACCTCAACTTGAAACGTGCCACTTACCTAAACATAGTCGCAGACCAGGTACACCCCTTCAAGGCAAGGGTGTTCCCTGATGGCAGTGCCCTCATTCAGCAGGATAATGCGCCATGCCACACTGCACATATTGTTCGGGAATAGTCTGAAGAACATGATGAAGAGTTCAAGGTGTTGCATTGGCCTCCAAATTCCCCAATCTCAATCCGGTTGAGCATCCATGGGACTTTGATTAGTTTGCTCCAGTTTTCAGGGCAGTGGATTCCCCACCCCTGCTTACACTAAACAATCTCCAAGGATTCAAACTACTCACCTTTTTGCGAAATTCCCCGTTTTCAGTTGAAAATATTTAATGTACACCAACTAGCTTTTAAAGTTTCCTTTTAGAAAATGATCTATAAAGCTCAAAAAAGGAGCGTCATCTTTCTTCAATGGACTTCATCTCCATTGTGTTTTTAGGTTGTGGCAAGGACAATTTTATATATTTTGAATGAAAATATTATTTGCAAATAATTTACAATAAATGTGATTTTTTTTTTCTTCTAGCTATTTTCTGTATGACTTTAATTCATTTTTTTACTTATTTTTCTGATTTGACATTATAAATCTCTTGGTGTAAATAAGTTTTCCAAAAAACTGCTTTTCTTTTGTTCTCAATCATGTCAAATGTTTCTGAGACTAATTTTGTGTTGATACGACAAAGCGATCAAAAGTTACAACATTACAAATATAATTGATCATAGTGTCCAAAAGCCTCTCCAAACAAATAAAAGATAATAATTGTACATAAGAACTAATGACACATGCAAACACAACAATGACTAAAGGTTTGCATAGCATGCAGACATGATTTTAGTCATGAGATTTCACAGAATGAGTTTCATTCTGTGTCATTTGAGTCATCATTGAGTCTGTGTCATGTATCTGGCGCCATCTCCTGGTGGTCATATGTAACATTGTGCTTCATGTGGATTATCTAATGATCAATACATCTGATTATCTTGTGTGTGGACTCGTTTGAAAGATAATCACAGACTCTAAATAATGATATGTCATATTTTATGTTCCGGTTATTTTTTTGGAAATTATAAGCAAAAACGCGGCATATAAGCAGCACCAGCATAATTGTCAAAGACATATTTTTAGCTGTTATTCACTATATTTTTGTCTGTGATTAAAACAAATAATCTGGTTGTATTTTACTCTTTAAGAGCTTTCCAACGACATATGACACATGGATATTTGATCAGTTTGATGTTTTGTCCGATTCATGTCACTTTATTGTGCTTAAAGCTCACGCACACCCTGTTTTCAACACAATTTCTTTCAGTATTAAAATCTCATATTTAATCTTTTATAATTTGGTTAAAACACTGTGTTTTAGACGGCAGCATGTTTAGGTGAACGTGTTCTAGAACAGAGCTTATCTTCGTAATAAATGCTAGTTTCAGAATATTTTTTGTCTGTACATTTTCTCTCATTGCTTCCTCGATTGTGTGTTTCTTGCAGACTACTACCGTAACTGTGAGGTGATGTTTATGGGTATGGCCAACATCCACTCCATCCGCAAGAGCTTCCAGTGTTTGCGTTCTCTCTGTGCTCAAGTCCCTGATCCGGTCAAGTATGTAAACCGGCAAACCCGTGTTTGGTTGTCTTTCTCTCCTGACATGTTCCTCTCTCTGATGTTCCCCCATTAGTTGGCTGTCTGCTGTGGAGGGCACTAAATGGCTCCAGCACTTGTCTCTGCTGCTGAAGGCGTCTCTTCTGGTGGTGAATGCAGTGGATCGGGACCGCAGGCCCGTCCTGGTGCACTGCTCTGACGGCTGGGACAGGACGCCGCAAATTGTGGCTCTATCCAAACTGCTCCTGGATCCCTTCTACAGGACCATTGAGGTCAGACACACACAGCACTGGTGACGTCATTCTCACTGTGGCGTCATTGTAAAATCGCAAGAATTTTTTGCCATTTGACAATATTTAATATTTGTGTGTGTATATATATATATATATACACATACACACACAAATCGCTCATCGGTGTATACACAGTATATATTTTTGGTTTGTTTGTCTATAGTATACGGAGCATCAGCCTAAAAACAAATAATTTTGAAGGCATGCCTCGGCGAGTCAGTGCTGTTATGGCGGCACGCGGAGTGCGTTCACATACAACGCGCAAAAAAAATGTAATAAAAGAAAAAGCCTTATTGCTCGCGCAAATTTGAACGCTGGATTAAATTTGTGTTTAAACTCGAGTTTGCGCGAGTAACGCTACTATGTTAGTGACGTGGATATTTAGCTCGAGATGAAAAATGTAAACTGATGTGAATGAAGCGTTTTCGCATTTTCGCTACGCGCCATTCACGCTGCCCGCCGCGAATTCGCATCTATTCACGTCTTTGCATTGACTTTGTATGTAATCGCGCCACACAAAATGCTCCATTCGCACTGTATGTGAACGCACCATAATGGTGCGTTCGCATTCAACGTGAATTAAAAAAAAATAAAAAATTAAAAAAAATAAATATATATAAAAAAAATAAATAAAAAAAAAAAAAAATTGCCTCACATTGCTCGAATTTGACCGCTGGATTAAATTGGTGTTTAAACTCGCGTTCGCGCAAGTAACGCTTCTACATCAGTGACATACGGACAATCTCAATGCTGATAGGTCATGCGGATATTTAGCTCGAGTTGAAATATGTAAACTCTCGCGAACACGTGAATGAAGCATTTTCGCTTCGCGCCATTCGTTTAATTCACGCCTATTAAAAATTGTGTCTATTCGCACCTTTGCATTGACTTTGTATGTTATCACGCAAAACGTACGTTTGTATGTTGCGCCACGCAAAACACGCGATTCGCGTAAAAATGGTGTATCCACATTATATATGCATAATGGTGTGTTCACATTAAACGCGACAAAAAAATGTTCCTCGTATTGCTCGCGTGAGTTTGTCCGCTGGATTAAATTTGTGTTTAAACTTGCGTTCGCGTGAGTAACACGCACACACAAATATTCCCCCTTCTCTTCCGGAAAAGGACAGGAGGCGGGGCTTCTACGACAACTTCTTTCCGCCATCAACCATGGCCGATATAACAACGATTGCTGCTCTGTATCTGTCGTGGAAGTCCCAGATACGTTGACGTTGTGTCGTACAATTTCTCATCCATTTTTCCTCAACGCGTCATGCGGCTATTTAGCTGAGCATTTTCACTTCACGCCATTCGCTTCATTCACACTGCCCGCCGCAAATTCGTGTCTTTGCATTGACTTTGTATGTAATCGCGCCACGCGAAGCGCTCGATTCCATTATGGTGCGTTCACATACAACGCGGTAAAAAAAATAGCCTTGCATTGCTCGCACGAATTTGACCACTGGATTAAATTTGTGTTTAGACTCGATTCGCGTTGTATGTGAACGCACCATAAGACATGGCATGCAATGAATCTTTTCCTGGGATATTGCGCTAGTGGCGCAGAAATGACACACTTCAGTTTTTAAGGAAATTATTCAATCAATTTAACCAACTATAACTGCGTGTTTGCCACAGAAGTTTAAAACAGGTGCTATTAAAACGTCAATGTCTTAACGGTCTCACGAGTCATGAGACAAGGATTGCGAATAAATCGTTGCTTTATTCACAATGTTGCTCAATTTTATATCGCCAGCACAATCATACGATCTGTCGCCTAGTCCTAGTGCATAGTTCAATTAAATATAAATTGTGGAAACATTAGACATTTGCATATTTTATAGGAAAGCTCTGTAAATAGTTGTGATTTGGTCTTCTCAGGGATTTCAGGTGCTGGTAGAGATGGAGTGGTTGGATTATGGTCATAAGTTTGCCGATCGCTGCGGTCACGGGGAGCGCGAGGATCCGAACGAGCGCTGTCCGGTGTTCCTGCAGTGGCTGGATTGTGTGCATCAGCTTCAGAGACAGTTCCCATGCTCCTTTCAGTTCAACGAGGCCTTCCTGGTACTCACGGTCACTTATCATCTTTGATAGATGCTTCTTCAGTTTTTGGGGTTTTAGGAAACATCTTTATTCTAGTAAGATGAATGCTGCTGTGTTTGTCTCTGTAGGTGAAGTTAGTGCAGCACACATACTCGTGTCTGTTTGGGACGTTCCTGTGTAACAGTGTGAAGGAGCGCGAGGAGCGGTGTGTTCATAAAAACACGTGTTCTGTGTGGACTCTCCTGAGACCTACAAACCCCGCCTTCCACAACATCCTCTATTCACCACGATCTGAAGCGGTAACACACTTCATTCACTCTCGGACTGTTGATCTCTTGATTGTTGTGTCTGTCTCAAATATATCACACATCTGCAGTGAGCAGTTTGGGGCAAACACCAGTACTGTCATATCATATATAACCACATCTAGCCTTAGGTAGGTTAGCTCCCTACCAAGACAGCATATTTGGGTATCTAGTGAGCTGCCTAACTAGACAGTGTATTTTGGCATATTGCGAGCTGCCTACATAGACAGCATATTTGGGGATCTAGTGAGCTGCCTACGTAGACAGCAAATTTGGGGATCTAGTGAGCTGCCTACGTAGACAGCATATGTGGGGATCTAGTGAGCTGCCTACGTAGACAGCATATTTGGGCATCTAGTGAGCTGCCTACGTAGACAGCGTATTTGGGCATCTAGTGAGCTGCCTACGTAGACAGCGTATTTGGGCATCTAGTGAGCTGCCTAACTAGACAGTGTATTTTGGCATATTGCGAGCTGCCTAACTAGACAGTGTATTTGGGCATATTGCGAGCAGCCTACGTAGACAGCATATTTGGGCATCTAGTGAGCTGCCTACATAGACAGCATATTTGGGGATCTAGTGAGCTGCCTAACTAGACAGTGTATTTTGGCATATTGCGAGCTGCCTACATAGACAGCATATTTGGGGATCTAGTGAGCTGCCTACGTAGACAGCAAATTTGGGGATCTAGTGAGCTGCCTATGTAGACAGCATATGTGGGGATCTAGTGAGCTGCCTACGTAGACAGCGTATTTGGGCATCTAGTGAGCTGCCTAACTAGACAGTGTATTTTGGCATATTGCGAGCTGCCTAACTAGACAGTGTATTTTGGCATATTGCGAGCAGCCTACGTAGACAGCATATTTGGGCATCTAGTGAGCTGCCTACATAGACAGCATATTTGGGGATCTAGTGAGCTGCCTATGTAGACAGCATATGTGGGGATCTAGTGAGCTGCCTACGTAGACAGCGTATGTGGGGATCTAGTGAGCTGCCTACGTAGACAGCGTATGTGGGGATCTAGTGAGCTGCCTACGTAGACAGCATATGTGGGGATCTAGTGAGCTGCCTACGTAGACAGCATATGTGGGGATCTAGTGAGCTGCCTACGTAGACAGCATATTTGGGCATCTAGTGAGCTGCCTACCTAGACAGCATATTTGGGCATAAAGCGAGCTGCCCAACTAGACAGTATATTTGGGGATCTAGTGAGCTGCCTACCTAGACAGTATATTTGGGGATCTAGTGAGCTGCCTAACTAGACAGTATATTTGGGCATCTAGTGAGCTGCCTAACTAGACAGCATATTTGGGCATCTGGCGAGCTGCGTACCTAGACAGCATATTTGAGCATATAGCGAGCTGCCTAACTAGACAGCATATTTGGGCATCTAGTGAGCTGCCTAACTAGACAGCATATTTGGGCATCTGGCGAGCTGCGTACCTAGACAGCATATTTGAGCATATAGCGAGCTGCCTAACTAGACAGCATATTTGGGCATCTAGTGAGCTGCCTAACTAGACAGCATATTTGGGCATCTGGCGAGCTGCGTACCTAGACAGCATATTTGGGCATCTGGCGAGCTGCCTACCTAGACAGCATATTTGGGCATCTAGCGAGCTGCCTAACTAGACAGCATATTTGGGCATCTAACGAGCTGCCTACCTAGACAGCATATTTGGGCATAAAGCGAGCTGCCTAACTAGACAGCATATTTGGGCATCTGGCGAGCTGCCTACCTAGACAGCATATTTTTGGGCATCTGGCGAGCTGCCTACCTAGACAGCATATTTTTGGGCATCTGGCGAGCTGCCTACCTAGACAGCATATTTTTGGGCATCTGGCGAGCTGCCTACCTAGACAGCATATTTTTGGGCATCTAGCGAGCTGCCTACCTAGACAGCATTTTTGGCATCTAGTCAGCTCCCTACCTAGACAGCATTTTGAGCATATAGCGAGATGCCTAACTAGATGGCATATTTGGCCACTGTCTTAATTGCTCTTGTTTCATTCAGGTTTTGCACCCTGTGTGTCACGTGCAGAATCTGATGCTATGGAGTGGCATCTACCTGCCTAACTCCGCTCCCTCCACACCCTCTGATGAGTCATGTGTGCCATACTTCGCCCCCTTAGCCACACCTGCAAGCAGGTAAAAGTGCGCACACACACACACACACACACACACACACACACACACACACACACACACACACACACACACACACACACCAAGCAACGTCGCCACTTGCTGCATTGATATAAAATTGTTTGTTTTCTTTACCAATGGATTCGTCAGATTACCAAAGACTCGGTCAAACAACGACTTGCCCACATCTCCTGAGAGACCGTCTGCGGTTCCAAACCGCCGCAGCAGTGACCCCAACCTGAACGAAATGTGCCAAGACAACACACTCACCCGGGAGATCACCATGACAACACAACCCGACATGACAAGCACTCAGACGTCAGAAAGAAGCGCCGACAACAGTCTCAATAATTCAGCGACAACACTGGATTATCGACTCAACTGTACAGTATGTGAAATCAACGATAGTAATTCTGAAACGTTAAACCTGCGAGGTACGACGGGGATTTCTGTGGAGGATGGAGTGACTGACAGCCACATGAAGAATATCTTACAGGAAGTGAGGGAAGAGGACAACAGGAAGTTGGACTGTGATGTTCCAGACGACTCTGCCGTAAATGTCATGATTGGCGCTACGCACTCAGACGCAAGCGAGACGAAGAGCGAGGACCGAGCGTGTGGGGCGTCTGAGGAGCTTGAAGATCAAGCTGTGGAAATTGCCATCGATAAATCCCTGGCGCCCAATGTTTGCTCGCCCATGTTCCATTCTGCTCTTTGCACAAACGAAAACAGTGAGTCAGAAGTGGACGGGTTACACCTTGATAACGAACCGCCCTGTGCCAATGCGTCGACCCATGACCCCTTACAATCTAGCAGCAAATCTTCAATGGAGAATCACACCCTATACACACGTCTACCATCACACACTCCGTCTGAGCCGCCCAAATCACCCAAAACTCTTAACAGCATCCACTCACTTCCCCAATGTCCCGTTCATCCTCTCTCTCCACCGTCGACCAATCAGGACAGCCCTCCATCTTACCACGGCAGCTGTGCCGAGACTTCAGGAGCAGGTGACGGTTCTCTATTGACGCCGCACAATCATTCGGCTGGTGTTTTGGAGCACGGGGCTGCAGTTGCTCCGCATTTAACGGCCTTAGATCACCAGGATAAGGACGGGTTGAGGTTTCACAGTGACGCCGTACAGGGGCGTCTGAGGCAGATGGAGGCGGGGCATCAGTTGCAGGTGGAGATGCTGAAGAAACAGATGCAGGAGCTGTGGAGCCGTTTACACGTCAACGGGAAACTGGTGAGGAACACTCATGTTTACATAGCGGTCTAAAGGGGGGTAAAGAATGATACCCAAAGGGATGCCCGTGCACAGGTCAAGTAAAGGCTGATTTATACTAGTTAAAACGTTCCCACAATGCACTGTGAATGATGTAATCGAGCCGGTTTCTCTTCACCCTTAAACTACTTCTATATTTGGACATATCAGAATATTTTGCAATATTCATATAGTTTTTTATTCAGTGACATAATTCATAATTATAACATAATTATAGATGTTATAGATAGTTATAAGATGTTATAGAGTCAATTAGTGTATGGGGATTATTAGGAAGCCATTATTGAGAAGGGCCAATGGGGGGAATTACTGTGTACTATTGTACTATAAAAACAAACATTATGTTTCAGAACTCAAAACTTCCTCTCCAGTCTAAAAAGAGCGTTTAATGACCCCAGGTTGCACAAATACTTACGTGGTTTTCTGACGTCACACTGGAGCCTTCGTTAATGCATGACCGCGTCTACAACAAAACATCAATGCCTCCTTTTGAATGAATGAATGAACGTTACATTTCTCTAGCACTTTTCTGACACTACACAAAGCGCTTTACACAGTGAACGGGACTCTCCTCAACCTCCACCAGTGTGCAGCATCCACCTGGATGATGCATCGGCAGCCATATTGCGCCAGTACGCTCGCCACACGCCAGCTATTGGTGGAGAGTAGAGTGATAGAGCCAATAAATGGATGGGGATTATTAAGAAGCCATGATTGAGGAGGGCCAATGGGGGAAAATTGCCAGGACACCGGAGATACACCCGTACTCTTTACGAGAAGTGCTCTAGGATTTTTAATGACCACAGCGAGTCAGGACCTCGTCTCATCCGAAGGATGGTGCCTTTTTACAGTATAGTGTCCCCATCAATATACTGGGGCATTAGGACCCACACAGAGCGCCCCCTGCTGGCCTCCCTAATACCTCTTCCTCCTTTTAACACCTCCTTTTTACATCATCAAAGCCTTGGCCCCGCCCACTGGCACTCAAAAAGAGAGCAGGACAGTTAGGCGTACCATTCCTGCAAACAGGACACCTTCTTATCCCCATCTGGACTATTTTTAATTATTTTTCGATATTAACATGCACTAGACGGATGTCTTTGACCATTGTCATGCATCTCACGCAACTATGTAATGAACCGTTTAAATAGTCAAGACGTGGCGCAGGTTTTTGAGCTAAACTACCACATGGAAAAGTGGTGCAACTGTGTAGTGAATTGTCCCCTGTGTGTATTACCCCTGGTTAAAGGAATAGGGTGAGTAATTATAATTTTTGAAGAAACTATTCCTTTCATGCTATAGACAAACAACGATTTAGCCATTGTTTTATGCTTTACCGTACCACATATTGAAGGAGAAACCCATAGGAGCCACATCTAGAGACTTTATAGCATATTCAAGTAATGTTACTTACTTAGTCAGCTTCCTCTTTCCCCCTTCTCTGCAGACGTCTCTTCCGGACGGCGAGAATAATGTTGATTCTGGCTGTTTGTCGCGCTGCAGTACTGATCTCTTGTCACAATCCAACTGGGACCAGATCAAACAACAGGACACAGAGGTGAGAAGAACAACAAGACATGTACTGGACCGCAACTTTGTTATTCCTGAAGCATATGGGAAATTAATATTAAAGAGCAAACATGATGAAATGACTTTGTATCCAGGTTACACACTGGTACTCGGATCACCCAGCATCCCGTTGCTATGGTTGCAAAAGGACGTTTTGGCTGGCGGCAAGAAAACAACAATGCAGGTGAGAATGCTGAGACTCTAGCGCTTTTACGGTATCATTACGTGCACACTCTCAATGTCTGCATGTTCTGTCCTGTAACTCGCCTCTCTCAACCCGGTTACATTCAAACAGAGACATTGAGATGGCCACTTCTAGTGAGAGTACCTATAGTACTAAATCATCTCCATTTATAGACAGTTTGTCTAACTGTGGACAGATGAATATCTAATGGCCACTTCTAGAGAGAGTACCTATAGTACTAAACCATCTCCATTTATAGACAGTTTGTCTAACTGTGGACAGATGAATATCTAACGGCCACTTCTAGTGAGAGTACCTATAGTACTAAATCATCTCCATTTATAGACAGTTTGTCTAACTGTGGACAGATGAATATCTAACGGACACTTCTAGTGAGAGTACCTATAGTACTAAATCATCTCCATTTATAGACAGTTTGTCTGTGCACAGATGAATATCTAACGGACACTTCTAGTGAGAGTACCTATAGTACTAAATCATCTCCATTTATAGACAGTTTGTCTAACTGTGGACAGATGAATATCTAACGGCCACTTCTAGTGAGAGTACCTATAGTACTAAATCATCTCCATTTATAGACAGTTTGTCTAACTGTGGACAGATGAATATCTAACGGCCACTTCTAGTGAGAGTACCTATAGTACTAAATCATCTCCATTTATAGACAGTTTGTCTAACTGTGGACAGATGAATATCTAACGGCCACTTCTAGTGAGAGTACCTATAGTACTAAATCATCTCCATTTATAGACAGTTTGTCTAACTGTGGACAGATGAATATCTAACGGCCACTTCTAGTGAGAGTACCTATAGTACTAAACCATCTCCATTTATAGACAGTTTGTCTAACTGTGCACAGATGAATATCTAACGGCCACTTCTAGAGAGAGTACCTATAGTACTAAATCATCTCCATTTATAGACAGTTTGTCTAACTGTGCACAGATGAATATCTAACGGCCACTTCTAGAGAGAGTACCTATAGTACTAAATCATCTCCATTTATAGACAGTTTGTCTAACTGTGGACAGATGAATATCTAACGGCCACTTCTAGTGAGAGTACCTATAGTACTAAATCATCTCCATTTATAGACAGTTTGTCTAACTGTGCACAGATGAATATCTAACGGCCACTTCTAGAGAGAGTACCTATAGTACTAAATCATCTCCATTTATAGACAGTTTGTCTAACTGTGGACAGATGAATATCTAACGGCCACTTCTAGTGAGAGTACCTATAGTACTAAATCATCTCCATTTATAGACAGTTTGTCTAACTGTGGACAGATGAATATCTAACGGCCACTTCTAGTGAGAGTACCTATAGTACTAAACCATCTCCATTTATAGACAGTTTGTCTAACTGTGGACAGATGAATATCTAACGGCCACTTCTAGTGAGAGTACCTATAGTACTAAACCATCTCCATTTATAGACAGTTTGTCTAACTGTGGACAGATGAATATCTAACGGCCACTTCTAGTGAGAGTACCTATAGTACTAAACCATCTCCATTTATAGACAGTTTGTCTAACTGTGCACAGATGAATATCTAACGGCTACTTCTAGTGAGAGTACCTATAGTACTAAATCATCTCCATTTATAGACAGTTTGTCTAACTGTGGACAGATGAATATCTAACGGCCACTTCTAGTGAGAGTACCTATAGTACTAAACCATCTCCATTTATAGACAGTTTGTCTAACTGTGGACAGATGAATATCTAACGGCCACTTCTAGTGAGAGTACCTATAGTACTAAATCATCTCCATTTATAGACAGTTTGTCTAACTGTGGACAGATGAATATCTAACGGCCACTTCTAGTGAGAGTACCTATAGTACTAAATCATCTCCATTTATAGACAGTTTGTCTAACTGTGGACAGATGAATATCTAACGGCCACTTCTAGTGAGAGTACCTATAGTACTAAATCATCTCCATTTATAGACAGTTTGTCTAACTGTGGACAGATGAATATCTAACAGCCACTTCTAGTGAGAGTACCTATAGTACTAAATCATCTCCATTTATAGACAGTTTGTCTAACTGTGGACAGATGAATATCTAACAGCCACTTCTAGTGAGAGTACCTATAGTACTAAATCATCTCCATTTATAGACAGTTTGTCTAACTGTGGACAGATGAATATCTAACGGCCACTTCTAGTGAGAGTACCTATAGTACTAAATCATCTCCATTTATAGACAGTTTGTCTAACTGTGGACAGATGAATATTTAAACTCTTCCAGATAACTTTGTGACCCTTTTCCAGCTTCATGCAAAGCAACTGTTCTTGAACGAGGTCTTCTGAGATCTCTTTCTGTCCACGTCAGCAGATGCTTCTTGTGAAATATCAAACTCAAAATGTTTGAGTGCTTTTTACAAGTCAAAGTAGCTCTAACCCACACCTACGATCACGTTTCATTAATTGTATGCCAGGTTTGCCAACTTCTGACACTAATTAGCTATTTTAGTCGTCTTTAGCCTTGAGAGGTTCACTTACTTTGTCCAACCTACACAGTGAATATTTAATGGGATGTGTTCAATAAAGACATGAAATATTATACATGTTTATGTTGTTAGTTTAAGCACATTGTGTTTGTCTATACTTGTGACTTTGATGAAGATGAGATCACATTTTATGAACAATTAATGCAGCTAATTCCAAAGGGTTCACATACTTTTTCTTGCCACTGTACATTACATATGATGCACGGGGCCGTTTCGCAAACATTTTAGAACAAGTAATGAAACAGAACGTTGTGGCTCTGAAAAGGAAACGGCTCTTGATTTGCCACCCTGTTGCTACAGTAGTGATGTCATATTTGAGTCTCGTCTCATGTGTGTCCTTGACTCTCCACCTATTGTGTTTCTATATTCCCTCTGCAGTGGCAGAGAGCCTGTTGAAGAGGCCTGATGAGACTTCCTGCCCCCCCCCCCCCCAATCACTTCCTCTGTCCATCCATGTGTCTTTGCCTTCACCTAAAATATCTCAGTAGCTGGGTTTCCATGTGTTTTATGCGTAAAAGCTTCCTGTCCTCTATCGCCCCCTGTAGGAACTGTGGGAATGTGTTCTGCACCAGCTGCTGCGACCAGAAGGTGACGGTCCCGAGTCAACAGCTCTGTGAGCCAAACCACATGTGCCAGGCGTGCTACGGGCACCTCCGGCCCTCGGGCGTGCCCCCTGCACTGCCCCCCGCTGAGCTGGAGCTTGAGAAACCCATTACTGCCAGCTCAAACTAGAACTACATCCCAAATAAAACAATATGCCCAAAGCTGACTAAAGCAGTCTACACAACAATTCATATTCTGTCATCATTTACTCACCCACATGTTGTTCCATACCTGCATGACTCTCTTAAGTGGAACACAAAGCAAAATGTTTAGCAGAATGTTCATGCTGCTCTTTTCTAAGTCGGGGCTTAATTTGGTTGCACCACGTGTAGTTAATATGATGTTTATAACTTTAGTGATCCAATAAGCAGCCTTTAAATTTGTAACAGAACGGGTGAACAGTCATACATTTCACCATCGATGCATTTCACCATCGATACATTTCACCATCAATGCATTTCACCATCAGTGCATTTCACCATTTCACCATCGATGCATTTCACCATCAATGCATTTCACCATCAATGCATTTACCATTTCACCATCGATGCATTTCACCATCAATGCATTTCACCATCAATGCATTTACCATTTCACCATCGATGCATTTCACCATCAATGCATTTCACCATCAATGCATTTCACCATCGATGCATTTCACCATTTCACCATCGATGCATTTCACCATCAATGCATTTCACCATTTCACCATCGATGCATTTCACCATCAATGCATTTCACCATCAATGCATTTCACCATTTCACCATCGATGCATTTCACCATCGATGCATTTCACCATCGATGCATTTCACCATTTCACCATCAATGCATTTCACCATTTCACCATCAATGCATTTCACTATCAATGCATTTCACCATTTCACCATCAATGCATTTCACCATCAATGCATTTCACCATTTCACCATCGATGCATTTCACCATCGATGCATTTCACCATCAATGCATTTCACCATTTCACCATCGATGCATTTCACCATTTCACCATCGATGCATTTCACTATCAATGCATTTCACCATTTCACCATCGATGCATTTCACCATTTCACCATCAATGCATTTCACCATTTCACCATCGATACATTTCACCATCAATGCATTTCACCATTTCACCATCGATGCATTTCACCATCGATGCATTTCACCATCGATGCATTTCACCATTTCACCATCAATGCATTTCACCATTTCACCATCGATACATTTCACCATCGATACATTTCACCATCAATGCATTTCACCATCGATGCATTTCACCATTTCACCATCGATGCATTTCACCATCAATGCATTTCACCATTTCACCATCGATGCATTTCACCATTTCACCATCGATGCATTTCACCATCAATGCATTTCACCATTTCACCATCGATGCATTTCACCATTTCACCATCAATGCATTTCACCATTTCACCATCAATGCATTTCACCATCGATGCATTTCACCATTGATGCATTTCACCATCGATACATTTCACCATCAATGCATTTCACCATCAATGCATTTCACCATCGATACATTTCACCATCGATGCATTTCACCATTTTACCATCGATACATTTCACCATCGATGCATTACACCATTTCACCATCAATGCATTTCACCATTTCACCATCAATGCATTTCACCATTTCAGCATCGATGCATTTCACCATCGATGCATTTCACCATCGATGTATTGATGTTCAAACCTTTTTCTTGTCTCACGTAACAAATGATATGATACATAAATAATAATTAAATATAATAAACTGGAGGCAGATAATTCAACATGTAAATAATATTCAGGTACTATAAATACCATAAATAAGTGGAAATAAATATTTACAACAGACTAAAAAAATAAATAAAAAAAACTGACCATTAATTAATTTTGGGGGGAAATTATTAAAATTAAATAATTAGATGACAAAAGTAACAGGTGTTCTAGATATATAAATAGTAGTTAAATAATTATTATTTTTTTTATAATATTCAGGTACTGTAAATAACATAATAAGTGGCAATTAATATTTATAACAGACTAAAAAAAAAAAAAAACAAAAAAAAAAAAACTGACCATTAATTAATTTTGGGGGAATTAATTAGATGACAACAGTAATTCAAGGCGTTCTAGATAAATAATTAGTAAGGTAAGGTAAATATTTATATATATATATATATATATATATATATATATATAAAATATTCAGACATTGTAAATACCATAAATAAGTAGAAATAAATACATATTTACAACAGACTAAAAAAAAAAAAAAAAGACCATAAATAAATTTTGGGGAAAATTATTAAAAATTAAATAATTAGGTGAGAAAGTCATAACAGATGTTCTAGATATATATTTTTATTTGAATTGTTTGTTGTATTTAATGTTTTATTTTTATTATGTGTTAAGCTTAAAGTCGCTCTTTCAAGTGATTTTAATCATTTAATTTTGAATTAGTGAATTCATTTTAATAAGGAAAATGTACCTAAACATTTTCCGCTGATGATCTTCCCCTCCAATGAAGCTCTCGAATCACGTTCTCAAACATCTCAAATGTGCCGCCGTTCCTCACACGAAGCAATCGTATGACTTCAGAAGACTTGGAGTATAGCACACGAGTCGTGCGGATGATCTGATGACACGCTTATGTTCTTTTAGGAGCGCGACAGTAAATGACAGTAAATGGAAACAGAAGCTCAGACATTCTACTAAACATCTCCGTTTCTGCTCCACTGAACATAGACAGTCATACAGGTTTCAAACTACTACATGTCAATAATCTTGCATCCTCTTCCTGTAACACATGCATTCAAGACTTCTTACTCTTGTACTTTAATCTGAAATGAACCTCTTGAACCTTTGATGGATTCAGTCGGACTCTAGAATCTGGAGCCGGACGATTTTTGCACTTAAATCTTTGTGTATCTGAAATGTACATGCAGCTATATGATGTCACGTGTACAGTCAATGATGATGTACGAGCGGTCTACTGCTGCTAATGCTGTTGCTTATAGTGTCTGTGGCGCTCCGAGACATTTGTGTCGATTAAATTAAAGCACAACACACTGCCAACCTGATATACATGTTTGCACGAGTCACTTATACAACTATGATTGTGTTGTGATTACAGTTATGCATTTGGCAGATGCTTTCATCCAAAGTGACTTACAGTGCACTTATTACAGGGACAATCCCCCCGGAGCAACCTGGAGTTAAGTGCCTTGCTCAAGGACACAATGGTGGTGACTGTGGGGATCAAACCAGCAACCTCCTGATTACCAGTTATGTGTTTTAGCCCACTACACCACCACCAAAGTGACTTACAGTGCACTTATTACAGGGACAATCCCCCCGGAGCAACCTGGAGTTAAGTGCCTTACTCAAGCACACAATGGTGGTGGCTGTGGGGATCAAACCAGCAACCTTCTGATTACCAGTTATGTGCTTTAGCCACTACGCCACCACCACGCACCAGCTAATGTTCATTTAAAGATGCACTTCTGCAATGGCATCTGAAACTGAAAACTTGATTGTAAATGATGCTGCATCCACACCACTAGGGGTCAGTGTACGTCCAACATGACACAAAGACAGACGTTAGTGCAGCTTTAATGGGGAGATAATGGACAACTGTAGTTTTTGAAATTTTTATCTTGGAATTAGGGCTGTCACGATTACAAAATTTGGCTGCCGTTTAATTGTCAAGCAAATAATTGCGATTATGACGATTAATCGTCTGTTTTATAAATGGTCATATTTCTTACATGTGCTTCGTATTATCATATTAAGAAGTCATTTTTACATATTTAAATTCAAATATATAAATCACATAATAATGTAGGGTTATATGATTTCCTTTGGATCGTTTATGCTCGGATGGGCGCGCAAGAAAATAATTATTAAAATATAAATAACTACAGTCTTGATCAGCACATAATGGGTGTCGTTTGAAAGCTTATAAGCTCTACTTCACAATGCATTTAGATATTATGAGCAAAACTGAACAAGTGAATTGACATTTACAGACGAATCATAATTGTTACATTTTGATAATATATTAAATTTTGACTGTATATTATTGTAATCGTAAAAACATCAAACTGATCAAATATTCATGTGTCATATGTTGTTGGAAAGATCTCAGAGTAAAATACAACCAGACTATTTGTTTTACTCACAGACAAAAATATAGCGAGTAACAGCTAAAAATATGTCTTTTGACAACTTCACGAAAAATTAACGGAACATAAAATATCACACATCATTATTTAGAGTCTGTGATTATCTTTCAATCGAGTCCACACACAAGATAATCAGATGTATAGATCATTAGATAATCCACATGAAGCACAATGTTACATATGACCACCAGGAGATGGCGCCAAATACATGACACAGACTCAATGATGACTCAAATGACACAGAATGAAACTGAATGAGGTGATTATCTTTCAAACGAGTCCACACACAAGATAATCAGATGTATAGATCATTAGATAATCCACATGAAGCACAATGTTACATATGACCACCAGGAGATGGCGCCAAATACATGACACAGACTCAATGATGACTCAAATGACACAGAATGAAACTCATTCTGTGAAATCTCATGACTAAAATCATGTCTGCATGCTATGCAAACCTTTAGTCATTGTTGTGTTTGCATGTGTAATTAGTTCTTATGTACAATTATTATCTTTTATTTGTTTGGAGATGTTTTTGGACACTATGATCAATTATATTTGTAATGTTGGAACTTACGTTTTAAAGCTTTGTCGTATCAACACAAAATTATCCTCAGGTACAGTTGACATGATTGGGAACAAAACAAAAGCAGTTTTCCGGAGCCACTTTATTCACACCCAGAGATATATGGTCAAATAAAGAAGAATTTTCTTTTTTTTTCCAGCAGTTTCTTAGTCTGAGAGTCTCCGAATGAATCATAATCTATAACATAATATATTTGTAAACGTTTTCTTTACAATGAGACCAAACACTTGCTCCTCCTTGTTTATATTGTCGAGTTATGCGCCTTTAATTTGTAGTATGCCACTGAAACAGGAAACACCTTCAGACTTTAAAGGGTTAAGGCTTTAAAAATGAATGAATGACACAAAAAATACAAATGTGATACGAAGGCGAGCGGTTCAAAGCACGCAGAGTTGTGTTGAGGCTGTTAGTCTGTAACCCACGTGCCCTCCGTCACATCCCTGAGGAAGACAAACAAGTGAAGGTCATCTGGTACACATGTGCTGCCATGTAAGGTACAAAAGAATGGACACTGTGTGTGTGTGTTTGTGTGTGTTTTTGGTTAAGTTGATCATTAAAATATTATTTATATTGTCAAGTCAGTTTTCGCCTCCGTTCCCTTTATCTGCTTTACACTGGTGCCGAAACCCGGGAAGGAGGAGGGATGCGCCGGGGGACGGAGTAACAGCAGCCGACCGCGAGGGGAGGAGGGGCTCCTCGCCGACTGCCTGGAGCGGGAGGGCCACTGCCAGGTCCATCATGCCGGGGCGGGTCACAAAACCTTCTGGAAACCAAAAGTTGTTTTTTTTAATCTGTTCCCAGAAATGAGCTAGAACAGAAATGGTTCTCCTAACGTTCCCTTAACCCTTATGTTGAGTGACGGTGACTTTGACCCGGATTACTTTGTATTGATTTATTATTATTACAATTTGTTGTTTTTTTTTACCTAATACAATTGGAATAAAATTCATGGACTTTGTTCACATATGCCATCTGAAAACAGAAACAAATATTTGGACCATTATCGTCATCTTATCACTTTTATTTCACTTTGTTGCACGTCTCGTGTTCCCGGTCACAAATGACCCGGTCATTAGAAATGAATGAATTCAACAGAGATATTAAATGATCAGGAGCATCACACACACCCCCACACACACACCCACACACCCCCCCCCCCACACACACACACACACACACCCACAACAGACACACACACAAACAAACAACACAAAATACACACATACAACGTGCACATAAGGTAAGGTTAACTTTATTGTCCCCGAGGGGAAATTTTGCTTGGGCACATACAAATAGACACACACACACACACAAAACACAACACACACACACACACACACACACACACACAAACAACACAACACACACACACACAAACAAACAACACAAAATACACACATACAACGTGCACATAAGGTAAGGTTAACTTTATTGTCCCCGAGGGGAAATTTTGCTTGGGCACATACAAATAGACACACACACACACACAAAACACAACACACACACACACACACACACACACACACACAAACAACACAACACACACACACACACACACACACACATGCTGTGCAGACACACAAAGTCCTCGGACATGTGCACACGACACAAGTGAATGGAGTACAACATTTTACAAACCGGTTCATTTGTCCCGTTTTGTGTTGGAAATAGTTGCAATGTTTGTTTTAACCGCACAATCGAATGGAATAGTTTTGGTGATTATTTAATTATTTGGGGTGCAACTTCCCGGAGGGGCCAGATGAGGCAGTTCGGGAGAGAGAGAGTTTATGTTCAGTTTTCATTCAATATTACTTTAATGGTTCGTCCAGTTCCCGCCTCCTCCTTTGCCATTTTACCCCCCCAAATACAGGAACCATACGCTAACGTTAAGCAAACGTTTTGGGCTAGAATCAGAACTGGTGATGCACGATTTGCGAATGAATCACCCTTTTGAGTCGGTTCAAATGGATGAGCAAAATGGTCTAAAACTAATTTCCAAGAGAGTATTAAAACACTCAAACTTCACCATCAAGTGAGAATGCATACAGCGCTTCATATTGACTTTAAAAGTATAAAGTGTTGCACAGACAAACCTCCACACAAAGACCACTGGAGCCCATATAAAGATAGAACTTTGTTTAATAGTGGCTATAGATTATGCTATTTGACCATAATAATACAAAATGCTAAACAAGAATCGCTACATCTCTGGTCAGCCGTCTGTTAATAGCAGTAGTGTTAAGCATAGAATTAACCAGAAACAGAAATGTGAAACAGAAATGAAACAAACCCTTCACAACGTCTCCATGCGACAGACGAGACGTCACCGCACGAATGGGCCGAATCGTGTCAAGTGTCGATTCCAGCACTTAATACATCACAGGTGACTGTAGATATAGATACTTGTGATCATTCTAGCATTGCCGATAGCCGATAGCCAATAGCATTGTGATTCTTCACTATTCAGATCCATACATACTCTTCCTGAGATCAAAGTTCATCACGGCTCGAGGGAAATGCCCGGACGAATCGTTGTCGCTTTGTGCTATCGAGAAAAGCTGGCGATACTTCAACAGAGTCATCTGTCGTCTTCTCAAGCTCCAAAAAACGACATTAAACACTTTTTTTAAAACATTGTTGAGCTTGAAAATGCAATGGACCGAGTAGTACAAGTGCTACAGCCAGTATATACACTTGCGTTTGACACGATTCACAAACACCAGCTTGATTCAAGCAAAAATGTTCCACATTGAAGCATTCATGGACATTTTAAATGGTTCAAATCGAGACAGCCAAGAGTTACAATGCTACAAACGAGTCGCTCGCTTCGCATTTATTTAACAAAAATAGACACGGCTCGACCAGCCTCGGTATTCCCTTTTACGTCGTCTTGTTTTAAAAAAAAAATCACATGGGCATATGTACAAGAGATACATGATACATTCGGAAGTCTTACAAAGTCTTCAATCCATCGAGATATGCGGCACACTGTCGCTGGGGATTGTGGGTAATGCAGGAAGGAAAAAAGACGGAGAAAGCCAAGAACAAACAGAAGAGAAGGGACAGAAATATCGAGACGAACGACATCTCATTCTTGCCCATCTGTAAATTAGTGTTGCTCTGAAATCATCCCTACGTTATTCGCTTCCCAGATCACCGCGGGAATGTCAAATCGAGGAATGTAATAATACCTTCAATGGCGTGAAATGTTAGCGCTAGTAAACGATGGCCAGATGTGTGTTAATAACGGTGTTAATCTTTGTCTAAGGCCGTTTGCAGTGAACCGTTGTGCTGTGAGTTCTGCCCCGCTGGAAAGAGGTTAGACGACACGGGTCTGTTGCCGAATATTCTGAGGGCGTGGTCTTCTGATGCAGCACTCATCACTTACACCGATGACTGATCCCACACCTGTTAGACAAAAAAGAAAAAACTTTTAGTACTTTTGCAGGAGTCTTTTTGACTGATTTAATAAAATCATATGGCCGCGTAATGCCGCGTGCACACGACTTTTATGGTCCTTTATGACTTTGGACCCAATCGTCCCGACTGACATTGGTTTATTTTCTCCCCAGTTTGGAAGAGCCAATTCCCAAAGCGCTCCAAGTCCTCGTGGTGGCGTAGTGACTCGCCTCAATCTGGGTGGCGGAGGACGAACCTCAGTTGCCTCCATGTCTGAGACCGTCAATCCGCGCATCTTATCATGTGGCTTATTGAGCACGTTACCGCGGAGACATAGCACGTGTCGAAGCTTCACGCTATTCTCCGCTGCATCCACGCACAACTCACCACACGCCCCACCGAGAGCGAGAACCACATTATAGCGACCGCAACGAGGTTACCCCATGTGACTCTACCCTCCCTAGCAACCGGCCCAATTTGGTTGCTTAGGAGACCGGCTGGAGCCCTCAGCTCGCCCTGGATTCGAACTTGCGACGGGGTGGTCCCCCCCGCCGATTGACATTGTTGACAGGCGGTCGTAAGAGCAGTGACACGACTGACATTGCAAAAACATTTTCGGATCTCAAAGGCGATTAATCAGCCATCGGTGAACGTGTCCCACCCACTAAGTGATCCTAAACGGCCAATTTTGCTCTACGGCAAAAGAATACTAGCTATTATCCAATAGCACATGTTTGGAGCTGGAGAGTTTAAAACGGTCACTAAGGGTTCAAGCGTGAAGCGTTGAAATTTTATTTGCAGATTTTATTGACTGTTATTTTTATTATCACTATTATTCTGCTCATGGAGCCCAAACCGTAAAGCCTAGAGACAGGAAAGTTGGTGGGATGGTAGTACTATTGATAGCTACTTGGGCGCAAGAACTCGTCCCAATCGGCCAATCAGAGGCAGCATAATGATGCAGAGAGTGTTTTGGGTTATATGGAACCATTGGAGACCGTTTGGAATCTTTGGTCCAAGACAAACTTTTGTTGCAACCCGTCTGATTGGTCGTGGCGGCGGTGTTGCAACAATCTATAGAGATATTCTTAATGTTACTCAGAAAACAGGTCACAGGTTTAATTCGTTTGAAGTACTTGTGCTAAATGTTACACTCTCAGATGTAAGAAAAAAATCCCTATTATCTCTAGCCTTGGCTACCGTATATAGACCTCCAGGGCCTTACGCTGATTTCCTAAAAGAGTTTGCAGACTTTCTATCAGATCTATTGGTCAATGTCGATAAAGCAATAATTGTTGGAGATTTTAACATACACGTAGATAACACAAATGATGCGTTAGGGGCTGCGTTTACAGATTTGTTAAACTCCTTCGGGGCCACGCAAAACGTCAGTGGTCCCACTCATCGCCTAAATCATACGCTAGATTTAATTATATCATATGGAACCAATCCAACCGATATAGATATTATACCGCAAAATGATGATGTCACTGATCATTACATGGTAACTTGCATACTACGTACCACTGAAATCTGTCATATTGCGCCACGTTATCGACCAAGCAGAACAATCCTTCCAACCACAATAGATAGATTCTCAAATGTCCTACCTGATCTATCTCAGCTGCTCAGTGAACCCAAACAAACAGATGAACTAGAGGAAATGACTAGCAGTTTGAGCACCATTTTCTCTGGTACATTAGATATTGTTGCACCAATTAGATTAAAAAAGTTTAGAGAAAAAACAAGAGCACCATGGTACAACAGTGCTACGCATGCTATCAAGAGAGAAACTCGTAACTTGGAGCGTAAATGGAAACAAACTAATTTAGAGGTCTTTAGAATCGCATGGAAAGACAGTATGTCACGTTACAAAAAGGCTCTAAAAACAGCCAGGGCTGAGCACCTCCGCAAACTAATAGAAAATAACCAAAATAATCCAAGGTTCTTATTTAACACCGTGGCTAGTCTAACAAATAAACAGAGATCACCTGAGCAAAATATTCCGTTACAGTTTAGTAGTAATGATTTTATGAATTTCTTCACTGAGAAAATAGAAAACATCAGAAACACAATTGTAAACACAACTGTTAATGTACAATCTTTAATGGTGTCTTATGATTCAGCCTCAATTATCGCCCCTCAAGAACAACTACACCGCTTTACAACTATAGGACAGGAAGAGCTAAATAAACTTATCATTGCATCTAAACCAACAACATGTTTACTAGATCCAATACACACTAAACTACTGAAAGAAGTGTTACCTGTAGTGGAAGAGCCTCTTCTCAATATTATTAACTCGTCTTTATTTTTAGGTCATGTTCCAAGAATATTTAAGCTGGCAGTTATAAAACCTCTCATTAAGAAACCACAATTAGATCCAAATAACCTAGCAAATTACAGACCCATCTCAAATCTTCCATTTATGTCTAAAATATTAGAAAAAGTTGTGTCCGCTCAATTGTGCTCTTTCTTGCAAGAAAATGATATCTATGAAAAATTTCAGTCAGGATTCAGACCGCATCATAGCACAGAAACTGCGCTAGTTAAAATTACAAATGATTTACTTTTAGCTTCTGACCAAGGCTGCATCTCAATATTAGTTCTACTCGATCTTAGCGCTGCGTTCGACACTATAGATCATAAAATACTCTTGGATCGACTACAAAACTACACTGGTGTTCAGGGACAGGCATTAAGCTGGTTTAGATCGTACTTATCAGACCGTTACCATTTTGTCTGTTTAAATGGGGAAAAATCAAAAATAACGTCAGTAGACTATGGAGTGCCACAAGGATCTGTGTTAGGCCCTCTATTATTCTCAATATATATGCTGCCACTTGGTAAAATTATAAGAAAACATGGAATTAATTTCCACTGTTATGCTGATGACACTCAATTATATATCTCATCATGACCAGATGAAAACACCAACTTATCTAACTTGACAGTGTCTTAAAGATATAAAATGCTGGATGACGTGTAATTTCCTGTTATTAAATTCCGATAAAACGGAAGTATTACTTATTGGTCCAATAAACTACCCACAAAATCCCTTACAATACAACTTTAATTTAGAAGGATGTCCTGTTACATTATCCACTACAGTAAAAGACCTGGGTGTTATACTAGACCGCAACTTGACTTTCGAAAATCATATTTCATCTGTTACGAGAACAGCCTTTTTCCACCTTAGAAACATTGCTAAGCTACGTAACATGCTATCTGTTTCTGATGCAGAAAAGTTAGTTCATGCATTCATGACCTCGAGACTAGATTACTGTAATGCTTTATTAGCTGGTTGCCCTGCATCCTCAACAAACAAGCTACAGTTAGTCCAAAATGCAGCCGCTAGAGTTCTTACTAGGTCAAGAAAATATGATCACATAACACCGATTTTATCATCTCTACACTGGCTACCTATTAAGTACCGAATCAATTACAAAGTATTACTACTGACCTATAAAGCCCTAAATGGTTTATCTCCTGTGTATTTAACGGATCTTCTATCGCCATACAATCCATCGCGCTCTTTAAGATCACTAAATTCGAGGCTTCTGGTCATACCTAGGATATCTAAGTCCACTAATGGAGGGAGGGCGTTCTCACATTTAGCTCCTAAACTCTGGAATAGCCTTCCCGATATTGTTCGAGGCTCAGACTCGCTGTCCCAGTTTAAAACTAGATTAAAGACACATCTCTTTAACCAAGCATTCACATAATGCTAACTTTTTATACTACTGCTGAATCAGTTATAATGCATTAATATTATGAACATCAGCTATGCTAATTATTTCCCATCTGCTTTTCTGCTGTTATCTCGGGACGCCAGTCCTGAGGTAAATAGCGTTCGTCAGCTCCAGTTTGTATCCAGCCTCTCACGGAGACTTCAGATGCCCCATCACCATGGACAAGGATCTTAAAATGGGATACATAGACTAATTATTGCCAACAAAAGCCTTCATCAGCCAAACAAGGACAATTGCATCTAAGTGAACTTCTGGAATTTAATCAAGGATGGACTTCAAAGACACTGGTCACTAATCTTGCAGTTCAAACACAATCACTGTCTAAATACTGACCCTTAGCACTTAATAAGTTTAATAATTTTTTAAATCATGTTTTTTAACTATAAATAATTCTTATTTACATTATTCATGATGTTAGCCAGAGGGGAACTGGCCCCCACAGTGAGTCTGGTTTCTCCCAAGGTTATTTTTCTCCATTAACAATCATCTTTTGGAGTTTTGTGTTCCTTGCCACAGTCGCCTTCGGCTTGCTCACTGGGGTTATTAATACAGTTATTATTTCATTATTTTTAAACACGATAAAGAATCATATCTTATCTAATTCCACAACAAGGCTCCAAACAAAAAATCAATTAAGGAGCCAATGGCTCCTACAGGGGGAAAAACAGGCGCCAAATATTTTCATTTTTAACTCCTTCCATTCCTTTTCGTCCCGCAGCTC
This sequence comes from Moxostoma hubbsi, assembly GCA_032164185.1. Classification (NCBI taxonomy): domain Eukaryota; kingdom Metazoa; phylum Chordata; class Actinopteri; order Cypriniformes; family Catostomidae; genus Moxostoma; species Moxostoma hubbsi. Next base: position 22,305,733 of record JAVLUX010000215.1, read on the forward strand.
GCTAACAGTGTAGTCTGTGGAGCATTCTTCGCAATTATGTGATCACGTGCATTTTTATGCTTGTTACTGTCACCGTGTTTTCTCACAGTCTCTTTTTTGAAATGGTTAGTTCCTGCAATGAACTCCGTTTTCCCCGCTATTTCTTTGATATAAACTTTTGTAATGTATCTCGGGAAATGTAATGCAAATTTTAAAATCAAAGGGAGTAAACTTTTACTGTCACCAATGGCGACCTTGACAGAAATTACACTCGCAAATAAATTTATTTGGTCATAAATGCAACCATTTTTAGTCGCAGTTTGGAGCCCTGCACAAGGATGATGATTTATCGACTTTATAGACATTACATTTTTATCGTCTGTTAATGCTGAACTTCTGTAAAGCTGCTTTGAAACGATGTGTGTTGTGAAAGGCGCTATACAAATAAAATTGACTTGACTTGACTTGACAAACAAAATGTTAAATATCTCCGATTTCATCTACCACATTGGATTATTAGTGAAACCTACTTTTGCGAAGTCGTCCTAGGCCTATCGGCAACGATAAACCTAAAAATAGCTCTAACTATACAGACATAATAGACATTTTGCATGCAGTGTCTTTGTCTAAGGTGCTATTAATGTCTATGAAGACATCTCTTGAAAAACATCGCTGCCATCAACCAATCAACTTTAAGTCCGACCATTACAATATGGTTGACGGACAAAATGCAATGGGCCAGTGTGACTGTTGGCCTCATTAAACAGTTAACCCCCCTGTGATCTCACTATAATCTAAAGAACTAAAAATTCTGATGTTTACAGTGAATGTATCTTCAGTGTATAACTGAGTCTCTATGTGTGTATTCGGTGTTTAGTGTGACCTTGTTAACAGTGTTGATGGGCGTGCGTGCTGATCCCGTGTGCAGTCTTTGACGAGGCTCCTCAAATGCCCGGCCGGGCGACCTCTCCCTGCGCAGGTCCATGACCCGTCCCGGCGAGCGCTCAAGTCGAGGGTCCATCATCCTCCCGGGGGATCTTTCGTGCCGCTGCTCGGCCAGACGGCCCGGAGACTTCTCTCGGTCGAAAGGTCGGGCGGGTGATTTGTCACGGCGGAACTCGGTGCGAGCCTCGCGGTAACGGTGAGGAGTTCCGGGCTGGTGGAGTCCCTCCTGAACGCCGGGCATCGGCGCAACACGCTTCGAGATGTGCTCATTATACGAAGGGGGGCCACGCTTGTTTGGACTGCAGGAGAGAGAATATGAAAAGGAAAGATTAAAAATGGTTCCTGCTCAATTTCTATAAACAAAAACATACCATGATAACTAACGTTTCCAAAGTTGTTACTAAGGATGCACCGAGCTCAGTGAGTATTAACGATGACTACCACCCCAGGAGTTTGAATCCAGGGCATGCTGAGTGACTCCAGTCTGGTCTCCTAAGCAACCAAATTGGCCCAGTTGCTAGGGAGGGTAGAGTCACATGGGGTAACCAAATTGGCCCGGTTGCTAGGGAGGGTAGAGTCACATGGGGTAACCAAATTGGCCCGGTTGCTAGGGAGGGTAGAGTCACATGGGGTAACCAAATTGGCCCGGTTGCTAGGGAGGGTAGAGTCACATGGGGTAACCTCCTCGTGGTGGTGATTAGTGGTTCTCTCAATGGGGCGTGTGGTGAGTTGTGTGTGGATCGTGGAGAGTAGCATGAGTCTCCACATGCTGTGAGTCTCCGCGGTGTCATGCACAACGAGTCACGTGATCAGATGCGCTGATTGGCGGTCTCAGGAGCGGCGG
>JAVLUX010000215.1:22312500-22320000 GCA_032164185.1 Moxostoma hubbsi
TGGTTCTGCGCTCGAGCCCTCCTGAGCCAGATTCCCTTTGCAGCAGATCACACACAGTTTGTTCTGGTAGGAGGAGGCCAGATACACGGCGCCGGATGAGATCGCCGGGCCCAGGTAACGCGGGTTAGGGATGTCCAGGTGTGCGTACGCATGTGGTCTGAAAACACACACAAAACACTCCATTCAACGTGATGTTTTCCATGAAGCCTGAACAAACATTACACAGAAGATCCAGAAAATATGAGGAGAAGAGAGCAGTTTTACCCGAGTGCAGAGTGACTCTGAACTTCAATCACATCCAGAGAGTTGAAATACGTCACAAACAGGTACGGCTCTCTGTACGCTGATGAAAAACCACAACACAGCTTGAAAACAACATAAAACACTGATCACAGCCCATTTTATAGTCATTTTGCCTTTTCGTTTTATCTGCGGTATAAATAGACCTTTCGTCTGCAAGTCCTTTTGCCTTTTTATTTTATCTGTGGTATAAATAGACCTTTCGTCTGCAAGTCGTTTTGCCTTTTTATTTTATCTGCGGTATAAATAGACCTTTCGTCTGCAAGTCATTTTGCCTTTTCACTTTATCTGTGGTATAAATAGACCTTTCGTCTGCAAGTCCTTTTGCCTTTTCATTTGATCTGTGGTATAAATAGACCTTTCGTCTGCAAGTCGTTTTGCCTTTTTATTTTATCTGCGGTATAAATAGACCTTTCGTCTGCAAGTCATTTTGCCTTTTCACTTTATCTGTGGTATAAATAGACCTTTCGTCTGCAAGTCCTTTTGCCTTTTTATTTTATCTGTGGTATAAATAGACCTTTCGTCTGCAAGTCCTTTTGCCTTTTTATTTTATCTGTGGTATAAATAGACCTTTCGTCTGCAAGTCGTTTTGCCTTTTTATTTTATCTGCGGTATAAATAGACCTTTCGTCTGCAAGTCCTTTTGCCTTTTTATTTTATCTGTGGTATAAATAGACCTTTCGTCTGCAAGACGTTTTGCCTTTTTATTTTATCTGCGGTATAAATAGACCTTTCGTCTGCAAGTCATTTTGCCTTTTCACTTTATCTGTGGTATAAATAGACCTTTCGTCTGCAAGTCGTTTTGCCTTTTTATTTTATCTGTGGTATAAATAGACCTTTCGTCTGCAAGTCGTTTTGCCTTTTTATTTTATCTGCGGTATAAATAGACCTTTCGTCTGCAAGTCATTTTGCCTTTTCACTTTATCTGTGGTATAAATAGACCTTTCGTCTGCAAGTCCTTTTGCCTTTTTATTTTATCTGTGGTATAAATAGACCTTTCGTCTGCAAGTCCTTTTGCCTTTTTATTTTATCTGTGGTATAAATAGACCTTTCGTCTGCAAGTCGTTTTGCCTTTTTATTTTATCTGCGGTATAAATAGACCTTTCGTCTGCAAGTCATTTTGCCTTTTCACTTTATCTGCGGTATAAATAGACCTTTCGTCTGCAAGTCGTTTTGCCTTTTCATTTTATCTGTGGTATAAATAGACCTTTCGTCTGCAAGTCCTTTTGCCTTTTCGTTTTATCTGCGGTATAAATAGACCTTTCGTCTGCAAGTCGTTTTGCCTTTAATTTTATCTGTGGTATAAATAGACCTTTCGTCTGCAAGTCATTTTGCCTTTTCGTTTTATCTGTGGTATAAATAGACCTTTCGTCTGCAAGTCGTTTTGCCTTTAATTTTATCTGTGGTATAAATAGACCTTTCGTCTGCAAGTCATTTTGCCTTTTCGTTTTATCTGTGGTATAAATAGACCTTTCGTCTGCAAGTCATTTTGCCTTTTCGTTTTATCTGTGGTATAAATAGACCTTTCGTCTGCAAGTCATTTTGCCTTTTCGTTTTATCTGTGGTATAAATAGACCTTTCGTCTGCAAGTCATTTTGCCTTTTCGTTTTATCTGTGGAATAAATAGACCTTTCGTCTGCGATTCCTTTTGCTTTTTGTATGAATTTGCTCCTAACCCAAAATTTATTCATTTAGTTTTTTTAGACCTTTCATCTGCAAATTGTTTATCTTTGTTCTTTCGCTCTTGGCATGAACAGACCTTAATGATGCTTTGTGAAAATATTACCGAAGGACAGCGGCAGACGGCTCCATTTGATGTCATCGCTGCGACTCCTGCGGCCGTACGCGTCCACAAACACTCCAAACTCTGTACGAACAGACACACATTCATGAAACACAAGTTCACGATCGCATTAAACGTCTCGTTCAGCAGTTAAGATCACACTCGTACCGTGGAAGCAGAGCAGATACTCGACTTTCTGCGGCGCGCTGGACACCTGGATGATAGAGATCGGGAAACTGTGTGACGAGGCGGCGAACACAGCGGAGGCCAACGTCACGTCGTTCTTATCCAGGAACTCTGAATAAAAACACACCATAATTGTGTGTGAAAACTGTTGCAGTTCTGCATGCTGATTGGTCAATAGTGTTCCAGTTATGCTACAATACACAATATAGTAACACATGATCACCTTCTAGCACATACTGTTTCATCTCAATCTCGTAAAACTTATTAGTGCCGATGATGATGCTGTATCCAGTGAAGTGAATACAGCTGCAGGGCTCAGACGTCTCGATCTCCTGCAGAGAGAGAAAAACACACAATACACACATGAAGAGAGGGAGGATGTAAACGTGTCATCTAACATACATAGAGATGCGTTTTTACGTCACCTTTCTAATGCAGAACCTGTTGAGCGTGTCATTGAACCTCAGGATGGTGATTTTATTGGGCATGGCAGCACAGATACACATCCCATTCTCAATCTGAAACACACACACACAATAGTTCATCATCATACTGTAAACATGCAGACTTACAGAGTCCCGATTAGACACGATGTTAGAAATAACTGAACTATAATTACTGTATCAATGAACATGTTGAACTATGCATGATAAATTGTTATGTTCCTCATTTGTAAGTGGCTTTGGATAAAAGTGTTTGCTAAATGATTAAATGTAAACACAAGAGAGAGTGGCTGATGGGATATATTTGGGTCTTGTGAATACCTTTCCAGAAGCGAACAGATGACACCCCTTCAACGCTTCAAAGATGTACGGACTGAGATCAGGCGGCGCTGGAAGATGAGACTGAGCCAGAGACTGTTTAACACGCTTGATTTCCACCAGACACAGAGCTCGCTCCTCACCTGATACACACACGCACGCACACACACACACGTGCACACACAGACACACACACACACACACACACACGACGCACACACACACACAGACACACACACGACGCACACACACACACAGACACACACACACACGACATGCACACAAGACAGGCACACACACACACACACACGCACACAGACACACACACACACACGCACACACACACACACACACAGACACACACACAGACACACACACACACAGACGTGTTTACATTAACACCCTCAACGAGACCAAAACCATCAGCAGACTTCCTAAATGTAAACTAGAGTCACTGACCGGTGATTATGAGCAGCTTGTCGAGGTCTTTGAGGATCTGTATCTGAAACACCGAGTCCAGTCCCGGGACGTGAGTCAGAGAGTTTTTAATGACATTCAGAGCGTAAAGACCCTCCTCTGAACCCACCAGCACAATCTGAAACACACACGGTCACAGTAAAACACTCAGTCGTATGATCAAGAGTAAATGCATTGGGGGGCATTCACACAGGACGCATGCTTGCGTTCCACTTTAGTCTATGGAAACATACATCAGCGTCACTAATGCAACGAGGCCGTGTGGCAACAATGTATCATGTGGTTGACATTATGCATATTTTATAAATCATATGCAGTATTCAGTAAACACTGTGCTAGCGTTCTGTTATGTGAACACATCCTTTGTGAACGCCCCACACTAGTTTTCCGGTGCTGTACCTGGTCCGTGAGGGGTAAAGTACAATTTATATCGAGTCGGTCATCTCCCTCCAACTTCAGCAGAGAGTTACCCAACAGCTTCTGTACAGAGAGAATAAAATACAGAAACGATTAAAATCAAACACGCACACGTCACGCCGTCAGGACGCTTTATATGCCGGAATCAAGCGCATTCACACTGATACACACGCTTGCAGTGGCGCAGGCTGACCTGAGGGGGCAGCAGAGAGCGAGAGCGTTTATTTAAGCAGTCTGACGGTGTTTTCTGCAGATCTCAACACTTCACTTTGATGCAATGGATCGACATCATGTGACTACTTATTGTGTCTGTATTATCAATTAATAATATACGATTTTATATCATGTATCTGATTATTTCATCACGTTATAGCACGGAAACATCACTGAGTGCACCTTTAAACAAATGTTTTTTTGCTCTATAGTTTCAATGTTAGCGCTGTGCTAACTCTATATATCACGGCAGGAAACACTGTTGAGAGACATGTAGTGACGTTCATTCTGACGCAAGCATGACCAGAAGAGAGGTGCATGCTGGGTAACATCAATACAGGTGAGTATGGGCTCTGTGCGTGTGATGGGTTTATCTCTCTCTCTATGAGCAGTGGACGATCCGAGCAGCACACAGGATGAAGCACATGAGCACATCTGTGATGTCATTACCTGAACCAGCGGTGAGAGAGTCTTCTGTCTTTTAGCACCTGCCTACAGCGTTCACAACACAACACACACTTGTACTGTTATCACAGAGTATCACACTCTCAGTGTATCTGTGCACATATACAGTAATATTCACTCACAGCGTCTGCTTCAGTTTTCTCTCGTGATCCTCTGCTGCCCGCCACCACTGACTCCAGAACAGCCACCCAGCGCTGCTTATCAGGGAAACTGGGCGCCATGAAGTACAGAGACTGACCCGGCCAACAGGTGGTGTGAGGATGAGACTCCAGCTTCAACACATATGGGATATCTGCACATCACACGCACACACACACACACACACACACACACACACACACACACACACACACACACACACACACAGACAGACAGAGAGAGACACACACACACACACACACACATACAGAGAGACACACGCACACACATACAGAGAGACACACGCACACACACACATACAGAGAGACACACGCACACACACACACACACACACACACACATACAGACAGAGACACACACACACACACATACAGACAGAGAGAGAGACACACACACATACAGACAGAGAGAGACACACACACACACACACACAGAGAGAGAGACACACACACACACGCACAGGCACACACACACACACACACACACACACACACACACACACAGAGAGAGAGACACACACACACACACACACACAGAGAGAGAGACACACACACACACACACACACACACACACACACAGAGAGAGAGACACACACACACACACACACACACACACACAGAGAGAGAGACACACACACACACACACACACAGAGAGAGAGACACACACACACGCACAGGCACACACACACACACACACACACACACACACACACACACACACACACACAGAGAGAGAGACACACACACACGTTATAAATGGCAACTTCCCACTGACAGATTTCTTCAATTTTTCGCATTGTGACACTGATGAGAATTTGGGTTGGAAATAGTTACTAAAATAAAGAAAAAAACAATATCATAATAAATAATACTGATATATTATCATGTATAAAAATTATTACATTTAAAATGTATAATAATTTATTGTCTTGTATTATATAATAATAATAATAATAGTAATAATAATGTAATAAAATAATAATGGCACATCATATACATATATCCTGTTATGATATACATTATTATATCATAACAGGATCATTTTGATGTGTCTGTATTGTGTTCTATCAAGCATTTTTATTGTTATTTTAATTATTTTTGTTTCACAATATATTTAGACAATTTCCCACCCAAATTCTCATTAATGTTACTAAAAAAATACATGTAATAATAAATAATAATGATAAAATGTATAGTATAACATATAAAATAATTATATATTTTCATATAATAATAATAATAATAATAATAATAATAATAATAATAACTAGATTAAAAAGTTTGCCGAGACAAACTTTAAGTTGGCTTGTGAAAGTTTGGCCCAGAAAGTTTGAAGAAGTTTAAAGTAGTTTGAAGATTAAAGTAGTTTGAAGTTTAAATTAGTTTAAAGTTTAAATTAGTTTAAAGTAGTTTGTCACAGTAACCAGGTGAAGGAAATGAGAAAATTAAATAAAGTCAACCCAGAAGTCTCTACTGTTTTCTGTTGCATAGATATGTGATTTGTTACTTGGTTGCTAGGGTCACAATATCTGGTTGCTAGGCAGTTACCAGAGTGATACATATCAAGGCTACTTTCCATTCTGAGTGAAATAAGTCAAACAGAAAGTCTCTACGATTTTCTTGTGCAGAGATATGTGATTTATTACTTGGTTGCTAGGGTAACCCTGTCTGGTTGCTATGCAGTTACCAGGGTGATACTTGTCAAGCCTCCTTTCCATCCTGAGTGAACAAAGTCAACCTGGAAGCTACTATACTGTGGCTTTGAAGATTTTAGGTCATTACTTATTGGCTGCTTGATAAAATAAATCCTCTGAGGGAGAGAGAGAGAGAGAGACGCAGGGCTGACAGGCCCTTTTTTGTCTGTGTGTGTGAAAACGTCAGTTGGGATTTAAATTTCTGAACATTCCGCAATGTAAAGTCAATGGGAGTTTTTCCGAGTTTTGATCGTCATTTTTAGGAAAACCGTAAGTCCGATCAGTTAGAAAAGATATAGCAACTAACTTCAGAACAGTCCAAAGGTCTAGTCTGAGTTTGGAGTTTGTAGAGTTAAAGCTCTAGGCTGCATTAAAGTTAACAGTTTTCTAAGATACAATATCAGTAAGTTGGCTCTCACAAGCCAACTTAATAATAAATATAGCTGCAAGCAGCGATACCGGGGTCAAGCCCATTATCGGCACCATGAGCAGCAAAAGAAGATTTGTGACATGTTTTTGGTTAGAGTCCGATCAACAGTGTATGAGGAGTTAGAAAAAAATTAAACTTTCAATAATAAAAAACAAACATTTATTTTAACTAAAAATAGCTAGTTGTTAGAATTTTCGTCCAGTATGTGGTGCTGTTCTGAAACTGCTGAGGTAGTATCTGGGCATGATGCTCACATGCAGGAAAGTGTTCAAGATTTATAAGCCAAAATAGCAATTTTTCTATTGACTGTCCTGAAACAGCATGGTGCCAAAGACACATACCGAGTTTCAAACGATACACTAATCGTTCGTAAAATACAGAATTTTATGACTTAATTCAAAATGGCAGAGAGGAATTGTTCATATTGTTGGACTCGCTATAACCTACTGAATATAATGAGACACATTTGATGAATTTATGACATACTGTTCAGAAGTTATAAGCACAAATTAGCTTTTTTCATATCTCCTGACCATTAGGGGGCAGTGCGCCAAAATGCAGCAGGTGACCTCAGGGCCTAATGGTGATGACAAGTACCAAGTTTCGTCCCAATCC
>JAVLUX010000215.1:22325000-22380000 GCA_032164185.1 Moxostoma hubbsi
CAACTCTGTGAATGTCCTTGAGTGTCCCAACCAGAGGCTGGACTTGAACTCAATCGAATATCTCTGGAGAGACCTGAAAATGTCTGTCCACCGACGGTCCCCATCCAACCTGACAGAGCTGGAGACGATCTGCAGAGAAGAATGGCAGAAAATCCCCAAATCCAGGTGTGCAAAGCTTGTCGCATCATACCGAAGGTTCAACTTCCAACAAGACAATGACCCTAAGCCAGGGGTGTCAAACTCAGTTCCTGGAGCGCCGCGGCCCTACAGAGTTTAGTTCCAACCCTGCTCCAAAATGCCTCCTTGTAATCTTCAAGCACTCCTGAAGACCTTGATTAGCTGCTTCAGGTGTGTTTAATTAGGGTTGGAGCTAAACTCTGCTGGACTGTGGCCCTCCAGGAACTGAGTTTGACACCCCTGCCCTAAGCACACAGCCAAAACAACACAAGAGTGGCTTCAGGACAACTCTGTGAATGTCCTTGAGTGTCCCAACCAGATCCCAGACTTGAACCCAATCGAACATCTCTGGAGAGACCTGAAAATGTCTGTCCACCGACGGTCCCCATCCAACCTGACAGAGCTGGAGAGGATCTGCAGAGAAGAATGCCAGACAATCCCCAAATCCAGGTGTGCAAAGATTGCGCATCATACCCAAAAAGACTTGAGGCTGTAATCGATGCCAAAGGTGCTTCAACTAAGTGCTGAGTTAAGGGTGTGAATACTTATGTCAATGTGATATTTCAGTTTGGGGTCATGCATCATGTAAATGTATATATATATATATACACATTTATTGTGAAACGGTTTTGGCCCATATGAAAAGCCCTACTCAAAAGTTAAAATTAGGCTAGACTAGGCTACATATTCTGAAAAAACGAGAGAAGCGTTTGCCTGTGTAAAACACGCCACCACAACGCTTTGGGTGTTGCTAGGTGGTTGCTCATTGGCTCAAGTCAAAAGAGCACACCCACAAGTCTCTGACCCCATTTACACCTTGTTTTAGGATGTGTTTTGGGTGATCCGATCACATCTCAGTTTACACCTGGACACTCAAAAGCTTACGCATAGGCAAATTTAGGGCCACATGTAACCGGCACAGTTTAAAACTCTTGTTTTAGCGCAGCGGTTGATTGACAGGTGAGAGTCGGTGCATCGTTGCTGTCCCTGATGCATCAGGGTGGATTAGCATTTCACACCTCAAACGAGATGTGGTCATATGAGTTTTTGACTACCTCTGTATGGGGTTTTATTGATCCTGTATTTAGCACTAACCACTTGTAATCGGATCACCCGAAGCATGCATCTTAACCTTGTGCGACCCCGATGTCTTGTCTTCGCTATACAGAATTTAAATTCATTTAAACCGACTGATCTCAGTTCAGGACACTCTGGGCTGTCAGTAAAGGGTTAAACATTCATCGCACCTAATCAGTCATGTGACAAAACAACATGGTGCTGTCCACAGCGGGAGAAATTGCTTTATCATTGAAACCTGTTTGAGTCGTAAGTTTAGAGTCTCTAGTTTCATCCGTTATAACATTTTTACAATTTGAGTGATTTATCGCAAAATGAAATGCTGCTAAACGCAATGTACACTAATGTGTACTTTAACGCATTTCGTCCTTAATGTACTATATAATGAGAATAACTATATTCATCCAAAAGCTGGAAAATGTGTTTTTGAAGCTTTATATGGAGTTGGGATGAAAATAAGGAGCATTTTAAACTGTTCTGAGACCAGTGCAGACAGACAGCACACTGGAGGTTAAGTCATGCACTAAATAGGGAGCAAGGGAGCATCCTATAGCTCCCCTATAACTGTTCTGAGACCAGTGCAGACAGACAGCACACTGGAGGTTACGTCATGCACTAAATAGGGAGCAAGGGAGCATCCTATAGCTCTCCTATAACTGTTCTGAGACCAGTGCAGACAGACAGCACACTGGACTTTAAGCCATGCACTAAATAGGGAGCAAGGGAGCATCCTATAGGTCTCCTATAACTGTTCTGAGACCAGCGCAGACAGACAGCACACTGGAGGTTACGTCATGCACTAAATAGGGAGCAAGGGAGCATCCTATAGGTCTCCTATAACTGTTCTGAGACCAGCGCAGACAGACAGCACACTGGAGGTTACGTCATGCACTAAATAGGGAGCAAGGGAGCATCCTATAGGTCTCCTATAACTGTTCTGAGACCAGCGCAGACAGACAGCACACTGGAGGTTACGTCATGCACTAAATAGGGAGCAAGGGAGCATCCTATAGGTCTCCTATAACTGTTCTGAGACCAGCGCAGACAGACAGCACACACTGGAGGTTAAGTCATGCACTAAATAGGGAGCAAGGGAGCATCCTATAGGTCTCCTATAACTGTTCTGAGACCAGCGCAGACAGACAGCACACTAGAGGTTAAGTCATGCACTAAATAGGGAGCAAGGGAGCATCCTATAGCTCTCCTATAACTGTTCTGAGACCAGTGCAGACAGACAGCACACTGGAGGTTAAGCCATGCACTAAATAGGGAGCAAGGGAGCATCCTATAGCTCTCCTATAACTGTTCTGAGACCAGTGCAGACAGACAGCACACTGGAGGTTAAGTCATGCACTAAATAGGGAGCAAGGGAGCATCCTATAGCTCTCCTATAACTGTTCTGAGACCAGTGCAGACAGACAGCACACTGGAGGTTAAGTCATGCACTAAATAGGGAGCAAGGGATCATCCTATAGCTCTCCTATAACTGTTCTGAGACCAGTGCAGACAGACAGCACACTGGAGGTTAAGTCATGCACTAAATAGGGAGCAAGGGAGCATCCTATAGCTCTCCTATAACTGTTCTGAGACCAGTGCAGACAGACAGCACACTGGAGGTTAAGTCATGCACTAAATAGGGAGCGAGGGAGCATCCTATAGCTCTCTATGCAGTTAAGTGCGTTCACTCCTAAAATATGAGTGGCGGAGGACGAATCTCAGTTGCCTCCTCGTCCGAGACCGTCAATCCGTGCATCTTATCACGTGGCTTGTTGAGTGCGTTACCATGGAGACGCAGCGCGTGTGGAGGCTTCACATTATTCTCTGCGGCATCCACACACAACTCACCACACGCCCCACCAAGAGCGAGAACCTCATGTGACTCTACCCTCCCTAGCAACCGGCCCAATTTGGTTGCTAAGGAGACCTGACTGGAGACACTCAGCACGCCCTGGATTCAAACTCACGACTCCAGGTGTGATAGTCAGCGTCAATACTCGCTGAGATACACAGACCCCCTATAGATTGGTATTATTCCAAATTTCACAACTTAGTTTTTTTTCACAAAATGTTTTTTTATGACACTATTTGCTCTAAATATATATTTGTATGTTTATTAGTGGGGGACATGCTCGGTCGCACAAGGTTAATAGCAGGTGTAAACGGTAAAATCGCAAGACTGATGATGTAAAAACGAGATGTGTGTTATGAGAGAGAGAGAGAGAGAGAGAGAGAGAGACACAGACTTACTTTCAAACGTGACCCTCCTCTTCTCTGAAAGAGTAGAAGAGAAACAACACTCCGATTTGACTGAGCGGACACAGTGAGAGAAAGAGGACAGACACAACCAGACAACTATGACACATATTTGCCACATTTTACAACAATAGTATAACATATATAATAATTAAGATAATAAATAAGAGAGAGATCGATCAAAAGAATTGAGGGAAGGAAACATGGAAGGACAAAAACAAGAGAATCAAGCACATTTAAACCCCAAATTCTCATCACTGTTCAGGGGCGTTCACACTACACCTTGCGCTCCATTCACTCTCATTCAAATGCATACGAACACAGCAGAGCGGCAGCACAAGCTCATGCGGAGAAATGTCGTATTATGCAGCGTACCAAAGTTCAAGCTTGGCGAACTCTGAACCGTGAATTTGTACGACAAGAGGACGCGCAACCAATAGGAGACTGAAACGTCACACGCTGACCTCTTGCCTCAGTTCAAAGGATCAATATTTCAAAGCTGCGAGATTTATGGCTTCAGACAACATATTTTCATAACATTTTTAAAATAATATATTTTTTTGTTTTATGGTCTGTTATTTTCTTACACCAGAAGTACTCCCGCATGACATCATATCCTGGTACGGATGCGTTATACGAAAAAATGTGCGTGCTCGAAGCCTAGTGTGAACACCCCTTAATGCACCCAGACATTTTACTCCAGAGTTTTTATGTCATACTCAGTGGTGACACATAAGAGTTTCTCATTACTCTAAAGCCATGGTTTATTTTTTAATAATAAAAACGTAATAAATTTACGTTCCCTCGCAATAAGTTTTGCATTCCTCGCAATAGTTTGCGTTCCTCGCAATAAGTTTTGCGTTCCCACGTAATAAGTTTTGCGTTCCTCGCAATAAGTTTTGCGTTCCCACGTAATAAGTTTTGCGTTCCCACGTAATAAGTTTTGCGTTCCTCGCAATAAGTTTTGCGTTCCCACGTAATAAGTTTTGCGTTCCTCGCAATAAGTTTTGCGTTCCCACGTAATAAGTTTTGCGTTCCCACGTAATAAGTTTTGCGTTCCCACGTAATAAGTTTTGCGTTCCCACGTAATAAGTTTTGCGTTCCCACGTAATAAGTTTTGCGTTCCCACGTAATAAGTTTTGCGTTCCTCGCAATAGTTTGCGTTCCCACGTAATAAGTTTTGCGTTCCTCGCAATAAGTTTTGCGTTCCCACGTAATAAGTTTTGCGTTCCCTCGCAATAGTTTGCGTTTATAGTGAATGTGTTGAACGGCACCTGTGGTTCCTCTGCTAGAACACCTGTGTGAACTTCAGAGGAACTGATTTCTGGTGTTGTGTTACACGAGCGTTACAGTACTGACCCTCCGGTGTGGAGTTCTCTTTGCGTCGGGCCGAGCTGGACGGGTTTAGCAGACTGCTGGGGTTCGGCTGACGCTCTGGAGATTTCACAATAGCCGACATGAGGATCTGCTGCCGTGCCGACGCCGGTGTAGATGGAGCCACGTGCTCCTGGACTTTAAAATGTGCCGCTAGGAGAGAAAGACAGAGAGAGATGATAATCAAACAAGTCAAACAATGTCTAAAAATGTTCCACAATGATCTTTAACTTTATGCGCACTGCGTGTTGAGAGTAAAAGTTTGTTTTGACTCGCTCCGTGTAAAGTGTGTCCAAAGATGAGATCCACACAATCCATTTGTCATTAAATAATGTCTCTTTAAATATAATTTCTGTACTTTACAGTCAGTTGTTGATCAAAACAACACAAAATAAACATTTAATTCTAAATGATGCATTGCACGGATAAGGTACAGATGTCATTTGAGCCCTCTCTCATTAATATGCACTCATTTACAGAAATGCTGGTTTTCTTAAAGAGACAGTACCGGTTTTTAGCATGTGTTCAACAAATCATTGTAAATACTATTTATGCATGTAAACAATACATATATATGCAATATGATATCATATTTATTGACATGGATTTGTTCATTTTTAAAATTTGACGAAAATGCTGTCACAATCACAATCCTCTCATCCGTGTTTCATGGATGAAAAAAAAAAGTCATACAGTTTTTAAAAAAAAGGGGTTTTTGTTTATATTCGTGGCACAACCCATTGGCAGGTTAAAATATAAAAATTGATAAAACAACCTAAATAATATGTTTAAGATTTTAAAGATGTTTAAGGCTCTGTGTATCTCAGCGAGTATTGACGCTATCACACCTGGAGTCGCGAGTTTGAATTCAGGGCGTGCTGAGAGACTCCAGTCAGGTCTCCTTAGCAACCAAATTGGCCCGGTTGCTAGGGAGGGTAGTCACATGGGGTAACAAAATTGTTCCGGTCGCTAGGGAGGGTAGAGTCACATGGGGTAACCAAATTGGCCCAGTCGTTAGGGAGGGTAGAGTCACATGGGGTAACCAAATTGGTCCGGTCGCTAGGGAGGGTAGAGTCACATGGGGTAACCAAATTGGCCCGGTTGCTAGGAAGGGTAGTCACATGGGGTAACAAAATTGTTCCGGTCGCTAGGGAGGGTAGAGTCACATGGGGTAACCAAATTGGCCCAGTCGTTAGGGAGGGTAGAGTCACATGGGGTAACCAAATTGGTCCGGTCGCTAGGGAGGGTAGAGTCACATGGGGTAACCAAATTGTCCCAGTTGCTAGGGAGGGTAGAGTCACATGGGGTAACCAAATTGTCCCGGTTGCTAGAGAGGGTAGAGTCACATGGGGTAACCAAATTGGTCCGGTCGCTAGGGAGGGTAGAGTCACATGGGGTAACCAAATTGTCCCAGTTGCTAGGGAGGGTAGAGTCACATGGGGTAACCAAATTGTCCCGGTTGCTAGGGAGGGTAGAGTCACATGGGGTAACCAAATTGTCCCAGTTGCTAGGGAGGGTAGAGTCACATGGGGTAACCAAATTGTCCCGGTTGCTAGGGAGGGTAGAGTCACATGGGGTAACCTCCTCGTGGTGGTGATTAGTGGTTCTCTCAATGGGGCGTGTGGTGAGTTGTGTGTGGATCGTGGAGAGTAGCATGAGTCTCCACATGCTGTGAGTCTCCGCGGTGTCATGCACAACGAGTCACGTGATAAGATGCGCCGATTGGCGGTCTCAGAAGCGGAGGCGACTGAGACTCGTCCTCCGCCAACCGGATTGAGGCGAGTAACCGCACCACCACGAGGACCTGCTAAGTAGCGGGAATTGGGCATTCCAGAATTGGACAGAAAATAAAAAGAAAAAAGAATGGTTGATTTGCATAAAGCTGGAAGATATTCAACTGCAAGTCAACAGGTGCAGTGCAACGAATGCATCCACAGAGTACAACAACGCTGGAGAAGCATGCGTCAAACAAACGGACGTAGAGGACACGGGACAAGCTAACAGAGCTCTCACCTTCATCTCGAAGCGTGCGCAGCTCGATCCTCATCTTCTGCAGCGCCTCCTCCAGCTCAGAACAGCGCGTTCGCTCTTTCTCCAGAGCCGCTTTCATGTCGCTGTACGGTATGGGCATGGTGGGCTGAGATGAAATCAATGTTGCCCCGTTAGCTGTGACGCCCACCTCCTCGCGACGCCGCCCGAATATGCCCTATGACAGACAGAGGAAAGAGATTTTTGGTTAATACAATAAATAACAGCACTGTAAATGTGGTCAATCTGTAAGAAGCTGATCAGGAAGAGATGATGTACAGTCACTATCATCCTGAAGGGGATTATTCTGTAATATTATTTGGCTGATTATCTAGATGTTCCCCAAATTTGCCACAGCTACTGTACGCACCAAATTAATAAATAATGGACATGAAATAATGATCCGAGTGTAACATTTCAACATATACTAATACATTTATAAAACTGAAAGTTGGGTAGCACTACGGTAATTACTAGATACTAACCCTAAACTTTACCCATATTATTCAGATGTAGTTACCTAATATTACGAAGTACTTTCTTGAGATATTTAGGCTTTTTTCCAGAGACTGTGTAAATTTTGGGGGGGGTCTGGGTAGCTCAGTGGTAAAGACGCTGACTAGCACACCTGGCTGGAGTCGTGAGTTTGAATCCAGGGCGTGCTGAGTGACTCCAGCCAGGTCTCCTTAGCAACCAAATTGTCCCGGTTGCTAGGGAGGGTAGAGTCACATGGGGTAACCAAATTGGCCTGGTTGCTAGGGAGGGTAGAGTCACATGGGGTAACCAAATTGGCCCGGTTGCTAGGGAGGGTAGAGTCACATGGGGTAACCAAATTGGCCGGTTGCTAGGGAGGGTAGAGTCACATGGGGTAACCAAATTGGCCCGGTTGCTAGGGAGGGTAGAGTCACATGGGGTAACCAAATTGGCCCGGTTGCTAGGGAGGGTAGAGTCACATGGGGTAACCAAATTGGCCGGTTGCTAGGGAGGGTAGAGTCACATGGGGTAACCAAATTGGCCCGGTTGCTAGAGAGGGTAGAGTCACATGGGGTAACCAAATTGGCCGGTTGCTAGAGAGGGTAGAGTCACATGGGGTAACCAAATTGGCCGGTTGCTAGAGAGGGTAGAGTCACATGGGGTAACCAAATTGGCCGGTTGCTAGGGAGGGTAGAGTCACATGGGGTAACCACATTGTCCCGGTTGCTAGGGAGGGTAGAGTCACATGGGGTAACCAAATTGGCCGGTTGCTAGAGAGGGTAGAGTCACATGGGGTAACCAAATTGGCCCGGTTGCTAGGGAGTGTAGAGTCACATGGGGTAACCAAATTGGCCGGTTGCTAGGGAGGGTAGAGTCACATGGGGTAACCAAATTGGCCGGTTGCTAGGGAGGGTAGAGTCACATGGGGTAACCACATTGTCCCGGTTGCTAGGGAGGGTAGAGTCACATGGGGTAACCTCCTCGTGGTCACTATAATGTGGTTCTCGCTCTCGGTGGTTCTCCACGGTAACGTGCTCAACAAGCCACGTGATAAGATGCGCGGACTGGCGGTCTCAGACGCGGAGGCAACTGAGATTCATCCTACGCCACCCGGATTGAGTCACTACGCCACCACGAGGACTTGGAGTGCATTGGGAATTGGGCGTTCCAGATTAAAAAATAATAGTTTTTGAGAGATTCCCGATTCGGTTTTAAGGTTAGTGGACACTACATGACTGTAGCACGTCTCCTTTGATGTTCGGAGTCGGTGACATGTCTGCGACGACATCCTACTCACCGTCTTTATTATTTTCTTCCGTTGCAAATTAAAAACAGGTGCGCGAGCCGTTCTTTCATGTTTGTTGACGTTTTCAAGAGTAAACTGTGAAGGAATTTCGTTATCTTAATTTTAAGATGCATTTTGGGCGATCCTTTAAGAAATGGAACAATGCTGAAGGTAGCTGTAACAGACAGTCTTTCACCGGTTATGTGCAGATTTAAAGGGAAATAAGTGTACAATGTAAAGCTTGTCCTAAAAAAAATTCCCTCTTTCTCTCAAAAACATTTTTTTTAATTTTTTTTTTCTCTCAATTTTTTTTTTCACTATTAAATGAAAATAAAGTAAACTAAATACAATATTTGTAAAAAAAAAAAATAATAATAATTTTTTATTTAAATACCCAAATGTAAATTTTTTTCTCTCTTGAAGAGGCAACATGAGAAAAACATTTGTTTTAGCTTGCTAGATAATAATTAGCAAGCAGTACCAACCTCAGCCACCAGGTGCCACAATCACAAATCTGAACACAAGTGGTCAAAAGAGCCGACCAGGTGTAACGGTGATGTCCCGCGGACCACCCCAAACTCATCTTAATACCAGTGTACACATGGCCTCAGTCGGGGACGAACGGTCACAAAAACCGGACCGTGACTCTTAGGGTGCCGACTGCTTGGCTTTACCTTTTTCTTCTTGGTTGGTTGGTCCATCTTGGCCTGCAGGAAGTCGATGAGTTTGGTCTGTTGTGAGATGGTTCCCTCCATTTTCACTTTCTCGTGAGAGTACACGGCCTGACGAGAGAGCAGACGAATGAACGGAGTGAAGATGAAGATTAGTCTTCTAAATGATGGATTTCAACTATCCGTTACACACATTCCTGGGTCTCTATACATGTTATTCCAAAGACAAATATGTGAAAATTATGACTTGATGTTTCTGCTGATGTCATGATGTCGTCGACCAATAAGGCCCCTTATATTATTTCCACTGGATATTCAGCTCCATCACGTCTCATTACAGAAGATAAATGTGTTAAAATGTGGTTTTATGTCGTTTCATTTCTGATGTGCAAATATCATTAAGCAGTTTCTGCCGTGCATGTGCAGAATTGAGCATTTACAATGTTCAGTGTGACACTCTTTCTGCAGTCTTCTGCTTTATAATGTGTGTGATGGCTTTTGAACAAAAAGGATAATTAGCTCATTAATCGTGTGTATTGAGTGAATGGGATCTGTCAGTGTGTGTGTGTGTGTGTGTGTGTGTGTCTGAAAGCCAGAGGATAATTATACACCCATTCACACACTCAACACTCACCTCAGCAAAAACTCACTCATCTCTGCAGCAGCTTCACACAGTTTATTGAGCTGACTGTGTGTGCGTGTGTGTGTGTGAGAGATTGAGAGTGTGTGTGCGCGAGTGTGTGTGTGTGTGTGTGTGAGAGAGTGTGTGAGTGTGCGAGTGTGTGAGAGTGTGTGAGTGTGTGTGTGTATATGAGTGTGTGTGTGTGTGTGTGTGTGTGTGTGTGAGTGTGTGTGTGAGTGTGTGTGCATGTATGAGTGTGTGTGTGTGCATGTGTATGAGTGTGTGTGTGTATATGAGTGTGTGTGTGTGTGAGAGAGTGTGTGTGTGAGTGTGTGAGAGTGTGTGCAGGAGAGTGAGTGTGTGTGTATATATGAGTGTGTGTGTGTGTGTGTGTGTGTGTGTGTGTTTGTGTGTGAGAGTGTGTGTGTGAGTGTGTGAGAGTGTGTGCAGGAGAGTGAGTGTGTGAGTGTGTAAATGAGTGTGTGTGTGTGAGTGTGTGTGCATGTATGAGTGTGTGTGTGTGAGAGAGTGTGTGTGTGTGTGTGTGTGTGTGTGTACGTGTGTGTGTGTGTGTGTGTATGAGTGTGTGTGCGCACCTGTATGTTCTCAAGCTGGTACTCGAGGTCGGTTCTCTCAGTCTTGAGCATGTCTGTCTGGTCCAGCGCGTCCTGCAGTCCCTGCGTCAGCCTGAAGATGTGAGTCTTCTGTAGGTCCATCTGCTGCTGAAGTTTCCCTTGCTGAAACACACACACACACACACACACACACACACATACACACACACACACACACACACACAATCATTTACATCATTTCAGGGTTGTTGTGTGTTTTCAGTATATGGAATAAATGTCCTTATCCGAGCTTGACCAGAGCTCTGGCAAACATGGCAGCAGGAGTGTCGGTGACTCGTTTGCAGCGTTTGAACGACCAAAGATTTACCGTATGACACGTGCGAGTCCGTGTCAGGATGTGCGAATCATCCTAGTGTGTGTATGTGTTTGTGTATGTCGCACCTCCTCCATCAGTCTCTGTTTGAGTTCTCTCTCCATCTCGAGTTTCTGCTGAAGACTGCGTGCGTTCATCTCCAACATCGCGTGCTTCTTCTCCAGATCGTTCAGCTGAAAACAACAACACGCATAAGACAAGACAACGGCGCATAGAACAGAAGGGTGTTGTTCTGCACCGTGTTCTGCGGTGTGTTCCTGTGTTTAATTAATCTCCATCAAGCTGCAGTAGTTATGCACGGCTAGTTAAACTCCATATTGGCATGAATATTAACACAGAAGGACTGCTGGGGCAAACCAGGACACGGTGTCGGTGTGTGCGTGTGAGACTCACAGTATCAGACAGACTCTCGGCTTTGAGTCTCTGCTCTTTCAGGGCCTGCTGTAACGCCACAATCTCAGCTTTGTGTTCCCTCACGGCCAGTTCGACCGCCTGTCGAGACTCAGTGCTGCGCTGATCCGCTCGTAGCCTGAAACCAGACGAGAGCCGATTAATACCACAGTCACGTTTAAGACCAAACACAACCCGATGGAACGATATGAGCTGATAATGCCAATGGCCAAATTAAACGTTGGATAAAATAAATTGACTAAATGGACCAATTCGCCATTTCTCACCGGAGTTTACGCCTACGTCGTACGCCAGAACTAGACTCTCTCGTGACCGCGCGGACTTCCGTTTACCGGAAGCCAGTG
This sequence comes from Moxostoma hubbsi, assembly GCA_032164185.1. Classification (NCBI taxonomy): domain Eukaryota; kingdom Metazoa; phylum Chordata; class Actinopteri; order Cypriniformes; family Catostomidae; genus Moxostoma; species Moxostoma hubbsi. The sequence continues at coordinate 22,336,665 of JAVLUX010000215.1, forward strand.
ATTATAGCGTATAAAGTGGATATACATGGCAATGACAGCTCGGGTGATTGGCTCCCAAAGGGAAGCGTGTCGATTGTTCTGGGCGTTTTGTTGCGCGTCACCTGTTCTGTTTCTCGTTGTCCAGGAGTCTCTGCATGTCTCGGGTTCTGCGCTCGGCCTGGTTCTTCTCGTCCTCCAGAGCAGATCTCCAGTTCTCCCACTGTCTCTCTTTCTCCAGCAGCTCGTCGTTCAGACTCTCCAGTTCCACCACCTGCTCCTCCAGCATACTGCACGTGGTCTTCAGCGTCTCGATGTTCTGCGGACAAACAGACACAAGCATGACATGAGATTTTAGTCATTTGGTTCATTACTCGCCACTGACTGAGGATCGTGATGCCGAGTGCTCGATCTGGTGGCACTGGAGCACTGCATCAACAGGAAGGGATGGCTGTGGGGGTCCATTGCCATCACATGGCGCCGTAGACGGAAGCACGACAGCGAGCTGAGGGCCGGTCGAGGTTGTGTCCGGCGAGCCCGTCTCTCTGCTTTCCCTCTCCCTATTGTTTTACCCACCCCGATCTTCCCTTTCTCCGCTCTTTTGCCCTGTTCCCCCTCCCAGGCATGCACAGGTCAGATCCAGTGACCGGTGTGACCCGTCAATGCTCCCTCCCTATAGAAATGGAGGGGGGGTAGGTCACAGGCCAGAGAAATCCCCGACCTGAGTTCGGCGATGGGGGTATGTGGTGAGCAGGCCTTAGCCGAGCGGCATCTGGGCAGAGCGAGGCCTGAAAGCTACCTCCACTTGCCCGCCACACCAGCCTCGATCTGGTGGCGCTGGAGCACTCCATCAACCGGCAACAGGAAGGGATGGCTGAGGGAGTCCATTGCCATCACCCGGTGTCCCAGACCGAAGCACGACAGCGAGCTGAGGGCGTGTCCAGGGTACTTAGACACCAGTATCGGTATCTGGAGTTTAGGGGTAGGACTTTTTGCTTGTCTGAACAATGGCAAACGGAGGGAATGTTGACATGTAGATTTTGGGTCTTTTTTTAAAAGTGAAACGACAAGTTTGGGTGTGTAAATGACTTGTACCTGTTTCTGGTTGTTGAGGTGCATCTCTCTGTCTGCGACCTCTCTGCGCAGACGGTCCACATCATGAGTCAGCTGCAGTCGCTCCTCATTCTCCACCGTCATCTCGTCCAGCTGTTTGGACAGGTAGAAGTTCTGGCGGTTTAACTCTGCGTTCTCCTGCGTCAGCTGAGTTAACTGCTCCTCCAGGTCTGTTATTACCTGTCACATCATCATCATCATCATCATCATCATCTTCATCACCACACGTCAGTCACAGTCTTGTTTCATCACCCACTAATCAATATTTATGATTATGCTGATCAGCCATTGTACACATAACTATCGCATTTATTAAAGCCAATTTACCATTAGAATTTCCACTATATACAGAGGCAAGAAAAAGTATGTGAACCCTTTGGAATCAGCTGGTTTTCTGCATTAATTGCTCATAAAATGTGATCTCATCTTCATTAAAGTCACAACTATAGACAAACACAATGAGCTTAAACTAAAAACACACAAACACGTATAATCTTTCATATGTTTCTAGATAAAAATTCACAGTGCTGTGGAAAAAGTAAGTGAACCCTTGGGTTCATGATGCTCCCTCCACCGTACTTCACCGTTGGGATGATGTTTTCACGTTGGTACACGGTGCCCTTTTTATGTCATACATTGTGCTGCGTGTTCTTCCCAAACAATTCAACCTTACTTTCATCAGTCCACAAAACATTTTCCAAGTTGTGTTGTGGAGCGTCAAGGTGGTCTTTGGCAAACTTCAGCCACACAATAATGTTTCTGTTGGAAAGCAGCGGCTTCCTTCATGATGTCCTGCCATGAACACATACCTGTTTAATGTTTTCTGTACAGTAGACTCATGAACAGAGATGTTAACCAGCTCCAATGATTCCTTCAAGTCTTTATCTGTCACTCTAGGGATCTTTTATACCTCATTGATCATTCTGCGGTGTGTCCTTTGAGTCATCTTGTCTGGACGGCCACTTCTAGAGATCAACTGGCAAATCAACCATCCTTGAGCGTAGGTCTTTTGAGATCACTTTCAGTCCAGGTCAGCAGATGCTTCTTGCCAATAACAAACTCAAAATGTTTGAGTGCTTTTTATAAGTCAAAGTAGCACTAACTCCAATCTTGTTACATTAACTGAATGCCAGGTTTGCCAACTCCTGACACTAATTCGCTTTCGTGGACGTCATTAGCCTATGGGGTTCACATACTTTTTCCAACCTACACTGTGAATGTTTGAACTATACAATAATTTGTGTCATTAGTTAAAACAGATTGTGTTTGTTCATTATTGTCACTAAGATGAAGAAGAATTTTATACCCAAATGCAGCTAATTCCAAAGGGTTCACATATTTTTTCTTGCCACTGTATTTGCAAAGATATTGCTGGTGATATAACATTAAGCAACCTGAATATTGTGACTATTTTATTGTGGTTTAGTTTTGTGAAGATGGCGTCATTAGACTATAATTGCAATCATTTGCTTATACTTTAAATCCTCTAATTGAAGTATTTACACTCATTGTAAACACAGAGTCACTTGACAATATAATGAAGCAGTCTGATCTGGGGTCTGTGGTATGGGGTAAATGAGGCTTTGAAGACAGGAACATTCTCTGTGTGTACAATATCGTCATACTTGAAGCCATATGATGATATATAATCGCGGCGACGATATATTGTAAGTTGCATTTTCAGTTGAATTCGGGGAAACCACTTGAAGCATTCATCGTGTTGAGCTATTTCAATTCCTTTTGTTTGATTTGTTCATTGCAAACAGCTGAAAGTCTGTACATTTTGACAATAAACCTGATTTGTCATGGAAGTTGAATAATTTTGATTGCAACTGTAAATAAGTCTATATATCATGGACATGGATGTGCTTTCTCCCCGTGCGCTGTTTGCTCGCGTATGCACGAGACAAGAAAAACAGATCACAAGCACTTGGTTACACGACAGCCAGCACACCTCTATATATGTTCAGTGCGCTTCATCCACACGCAGTTGGTCGAGTGACGTTTCATGAAGTTTTGCTATAGTTACCATGTTGTCAAGGTTTTTGCTTATCACGTTGTTAGTCGAGGATGCTGACATGCTGCTTACTGGTATAGCGCATTTTATGGATTCGTGCATTTTTATTAAACTCACTATTTTTCTCAGAATGTTGCACGTGAGCAAGGCCGTGGCCGTGCTGTTAAAGGCCATGACTAATTCCAACTGACAAAAACGTGAATTGTGAAATTATAGTGCTAAAAACTTGTGTACTGTACAATGCATAATACAGCTGAACAGTCATAGATCAAGGGGTTATGGGCAGTCTTAGCCCAGAAAGCATGAACGGACACTACTTTGTGACTTACCGAGCAGCTGTCTCTTAAAGCATCAAACTTGCGTTGAATTTCATCTCTGTGTGCCTGAATAGGAAAAAATATACATCATCAGTGTGAGTGCACGCTGTCATCTTCTACAAGACTCTATACAGGGTTTCTGCAGGTTTTAAAGCTAAATTTACGACTTTTATAACCTTTTAAAGGGCAGTTATCATCGCTCTCTAAATGTAAACGCCGAGGGAGCACAAGAACAGTCATATATACTGTAAACAATATTAATCTCCATTACTTTTTAATTAATTTAACTAAAATACCCATTGTATCAGCTATATTCCTCTACGACACTGCTGTTTCACTGGAATAGTGTTTAAAAAACACCACAAATATACTTCATAGCTCTGGATTGCCACCAAACATTAAAAACAAGATTTTAGATCTAGAAGCATCTATGATTGTTATAAGAACCTCTCAAAGATTCTGCAATCTAAATCCCTAATGTCATAGATTAGCCAATTATATATATTTACACACTGTGCCACTCGGTTGGCATGATTGGCGAACGGCCAAAAGACATGCCAAGGTTGGTGTCCGCACACAAGTGTGGATTATCTTTTGAACTGTAGGTGGCGCTGTCTCCAAACTGCTCAGGTACGCTCAGGACATGACGTCAATGATGCACACCAAATTTCTTAAAAATCTGATTATGCATTCAAAAGATATTTAACTTTAAGATACAAATCAATGAGCCACAGAGTCAGAATGGCTGATATGGGAAATATCATATATGGCTGATATGGGAAATATCATATATGGCTGATATGGGAAATATCACATATGGCTGATATGAGAAATATCACATACGGCTGATATGGGAAATATCACATACGGCTGATATGGGAAATATCATATACGGCTGATATGGGAAATATCACATACGGCTGATATGGGAAATATCACATACGGCTGATATGGGAAATATCATATACGGCTGATATGGGTAATATCATATATGGCTGATATGGGAAATATCATATATGGCTGATATGGGTAATATCATATATGGCTGATATGGGTAATATCATATATGGCTGATATGGGAAATATCATATATGGCTGATATGGGAAATATCATATATGGCTGATATGGGAAATATCATATATACGGCTGATATGGGAAATATCATATATACGGCTGATATGGGTAATATCACATACGGCTGATATGGGTAATATCACATACGGCTGATATGGGAAATATCACATGCGGCTGATATGGGTAATATCACATATGGCTGATATGGGTAATATCACATGCGGCTGATATGGGTAATATCACATGCGGCTGATATGGGTAATATCACATATGGCTGATATGGGTAATATCACATGCGGCTGATATGGGTAATATCACATACGGCTGATATGGGTAATATCACATACGGCTGATATGGGAAATATCACATGCGGCTGATATGGGTAATATCACATGCGGCTGATATGGGTAATATCACATGCGGCTGATATGGGTAATATCACATGCGGCTGATATGGGTAATATCACATGCGGCTGATATGGGTAATATCACATACGGCTGATATGGGTAATATCACATACGGCTGATATGGGAAATATCACATGCGGCTGATATGGGTAATATCACATATGGCTGATATGGGTAATATCACATGCGGCTGATATGGGTAATATCACATACGGCTGATATGGGTAATATCATATATGGCTGATATGGGAAATATCATATATGGCTGATATGGGAAATATCATATATGGCTGATATGGGAAATATCATATATACGGCTGATATGGGTAATATCACATACGGCTGATATGGGTAATATCACATACGGCTGATATGGGAAATATCACATGCGGCTGATATGGGTAATATCACATGCGGCTGATATGGGTAATATCACATATGGCTGATATGGGTAATATCATATACGGCTGATATGGGTAATATCACATACGGCTGATATGGGTAATATCACATACGGCTGATATGGGTAATATCACATACGGCTGATATGGGAAATATCACATATGGCTGATATGGGTAATATCACATATGGCTGATATGGGTAATATCACATATGGCTGATATGGGTAATATCACATATGGCTGATATGGGTAATATCATATACGGCTGATATGGGAAATATCATATATGGCTGATATGGGTAATATCATATATGGCTGATATGGGTAATATCATATATGGCTGATATGGGTAATATCATATATGGCTGATATGGGAAATATCATATATGGCTGATATGGGAAATATCATATATGGCTGATATGGGAAATATCATATATACGGCTGATATGGGTAAAATCACATACGGCTGATATGGGTAATATCACATACGGCTGATATGGGAAATATCACATGCGGCTGATATGGGTAATATCACATATGGCTGATATGGGTAATATCACATATGGCTGATATGGGTAATATCATATACGGCTGATATGGGTAATATCATATACGGCTGATATGGGTAATATCACATACGGCTGATATGGGAAATATCACATACGGCTGATATGGGAAATATCACATATGGCTGATATGGGTAATATCACATATGGCTGATATGGGTAATATCACATATGGCTGATATGGGTAATATCATATACGGCTGATATGGGTAATATCATATACGGCTGATATGGGTAATATCACATACGGCTGATATGGGTAATATCACATACGGCTGATATGGGAAATATCACATACGGCTGATATGGGTAATATCACATACGGCTGATATGGGTAATATCACATACGGCTGATATGGGTAATATCACATACGGCTGATATGGGTAATATCACATACGGCTGATATGGGAAATATCACATACGGCTGATATGGGAAATATCACATACGGCTGATATGGGTAATATCATATACGGCTGATATGGGAAATATCATATACGGCTGATATGGGTAATATCACATACGGCTGATATGGGTAATATCACATACGGCTGATATGGGAAATATCACATACGGCTGATATGGGAAATATCATATACGGCTGATATGGGTAATATCATATACGGCTGATATGGGTAATATCATATACGGCTGATATGGGTAATATCATATATGGCTGATATGGGTAATATCATATACGGCTGATATGGGTAATATCATATATGGCTGATATGGGAAATATCATATATGGCTGATATGGGTAATATCATATATGGCTGATATGGGAAATATCATATATGGCTGATATGGGTAATATCATATATGGCTGATATGGGAAATATCATATAAGGCTGATATGGGTATCCTTGAACATCCTCATGACCCGAGGAATCCATAGACACCAAACACATGTTTTTAGGACATACGGTTCAAAAGTTACGGACAAAGAGAGCCATTTTTCAAATGTATTGACCCATAGGTGGCGCTGTCACCAAACTTTGCATGTACGCGCAGATCATGGTCCTGATGAAACATACCAAGTTTCCTTTCAATACGACAAACCATTGGCAAGATATTGTCTCACTTCCTGTTTCATGTTGTTTTTGTTTCATTGTTTCATTAACGATGAAACAAAACGTTTTAACGTAACTTTTCAACAAAATCACACATCTAAATTTGTATAATTCATTCTGTGTGGATCAGTATGGAAATTATTTTGAGCCACTGTTTAGGAAAATCGGGCAAAGTTGGCAAGAGCAGTAGCGAATAAACTCTAAACGTCATAATCCAAGATGGCGGCCACTGTAATGAGATGAGTTCTATTTGAAGCGGTCCATTTGTATCATCTTTAGGAGGAGCGTAATTACATGCAACTGGTGGTGGCGCTGTAGAGTTTGTCCTAGACAGACCGCACATTTGATATGAGGCTATTCATGCTCAGAAATGACTCTTCAATTTAAAACGAGTTAAACGCAATGATAAACCAATCCCTCATGCAACATTTAATACCATGAACATATGAGTTTAAGACTCGTTGCTCCAATTTAAGGAGGCTCTTTTTAAGGTCATAATTTGCGAAAGGGCAATTTAAGACTTTAAGACTTTTTTCAGACCTGCAGAAAACCTGCTACAGATCTTCTTAACAGTATTGTGTCTCACTCTGAGCGCTGTGATCTCCTCCTCGGCTTCTGCCGTCGTCTCCTCGAGTTCAGTTTTGGCCTGTTGCAGTTGACTCTCTAGGGCGTGTCGTGCGGCCTGCAGACCGCTGATCTGCGACTCTCTCTCCTGTAGTGAGAGCGTGAGCTCCGCCACCTGACGCTTGATCTCCAGCTTCTGTTCTTCATGTTCCAGACCCATCTATGACACAACACAATGTTCTACTGCAAACACGGTACGAGTAGTACGTTCGTATGCACTCTTGGACACAGCCAGTCCTCTCTCACCTCTCGGAGTCTGGTCTCCATCTCCAGAAGCCGGCTCTTCCTGGTCTGCTCTTGTTGGCTCATCTTCTCCAGATGTTCCTCTAGTTTGGCATTCTGAGCTTCCAGTTTTCCCGCCTGTGACTCCAGATAAAACTTCTGCTGTCGGAGTTCAGAGATCATCTCCTCTTGAGCTTTCCTGAGAAACAAGCCCACAGAAAACATCAGAGGCTCTGAGGTCACACCGGGTGAATCAGTTCATTAGGGGAAGCGCTTCTTTATTTCATTCATAATTTATTAATGATTCAAGTCAAAACTGACGCTATATACTTGAAGATGTTCTAACTTTGTAAACATGTCATTCTGGTTCTGTTTGCTCTCTTCTGTTGTTGTTGTTCTAACTTTGTAAACATGTAATTCTGGTTCTGTTCGAGCTCTTTTGTTGTTGTTGTCCTAACTTTGTAAACATGTAATTCTGGTTCTGTTTGCTCTCTTTTGTTGTTGTTGTCCTAACTTTGTAAACATGTAATTCTGGTTCTGTTTGCTCTCTTTTGTTGTTGTTGTCCTAACTTTGTAAACATGTAATTCTGGTTCTGTTTGAGCTCTTTTGTTTGCGTTTGTGGCTATTTGGGTCTTACAGAAGACATGAGATATTTTTCTTTGTTGTCTTACAGAGATCATATTTCACTTTGTGATTCTATGGTGTTAAGACAACAAAATAAACTGTACAGTCGCATTTCTAAGAAATATAATTTTTATTTTATATATGACATGACTAAGTGCTATGAGAAAAATGTTACGGTTCAAATGCATATATCTACATCACCTCTAGGTGGCGCACATTTGCGACACAAAGTTTATAAGGCTTTATTTTTAAAGGTTATTTTATGTAACAAATGCATTTACAATAAACATGACATGTCTTAAATTGGAGCATACAGCAACGAGACCAGCACCCAAACCACCATTAACCAGCACAAACCAGTTGGGAAATGCTGTTGAAATTATGCTGAAGGTCTCTTACATGTTTTTCTGTGTGTAAATGCTGCTGTTAGCCGCTAGTTTATTGGCCTCTGAGAGTTCAGCGATCCTCTGCTCCAAACTCTTCATCTTATTGTCCATGGCATTGATGGTCTAAAGAGAGAAACGCACACAGTTTAATATTCAGAGTCAAATGTAATTCAATGTTAATTTGACTTCCAGAAGAGTGTAAACATTGATTCTGCGTCCGAATATCCATAGTTCCCTACTTTAACCTCCTGTGACCCTACGTTCACATGCATGGACATTAAGTTTGGTCTTCCCTATACGCTACACACCATTTAATTTGATTAGACTCTGGGCTGTAAGTAAAGGGTTAATCTTTTGATGCACCGAGTCATGTGACCAAACAACATGGTGCTGATCACAGCAGAGTTTGTCTTTGGGAGAAACGACAACAAAACTGGAATTAAGCTTTTACATTGAAACCTGTTTGAGACAAAAGATTCGAGTCTCTAGTTTCATCTGATGTGCCATTTTAAACATTTGATCGATTTATTGTGAATCGGCACGATGTTAAACACAACGACCATGTATGTGGACAACAGCACAATGTTCTCATTAGAAATCCTGTATTTACATCATCACATTGAGAAAATATAAATGTGTCTTTCAGAGGCTTTATATGGAGTTAGGATGAAAATAAGATGTGTTTTAAACTGTTCTGAGACCAGTGCAGACAGACAGCACACTGGAGGTTAAGTCATGCACTAAATAGGGAGCAAGGGAGCATCCTATAGCTCTCCTATAACTGTTCTGAGACCAGTGCAGACAGACAGTACACTGGAGGTTAAGTAATGCACTAAATAGGGAGCAAGGGAGCATCCTATAGCTCTCCTATAACTGTTCCGAGACCAGTGCAGACAGACAGCACACTGGAGGTTAAGTCATGCACTAAATAGGGAGCAAGGGAGCATCCTATAGCTCTCCTATAACTGTTCTGAGACCAGTGCAGACAGACAGTACACTGGAGGTTAAGTCATGCACTAAATAGGGAGCAAGGGAGCATCCTATAGCTCTCTTATAACTGTTCTGAGACCAGTGCAGACAGACAGCACACTGGAGGTTAAGTCATGCACTAAATAGGGAGCAAGGGAGCATCCTATATCTCTCTATGCAGTTAAGTGCGTTCACTCCTAAAATCTGATCTAAAGTTCAGTTTCAGGCTGCAGATGATGTTTGGACACTCAATGATCATCAGTACATAGATTCACCATTTATAATGGATCATTTTATTTGAACATGATTGACAGTGATTGGATGATGCTGGACGTTACTTTGAGTCAGAATTAATTATGCTAATTTATGATGTAATGTCTCAGAAACATGAATAACAAACACTCCTGGAAACATCATAAACAAATCAATAGCTTGGTGTTATTAACTTAGTCCAGCTACATTTTTAGGAAACTATTTGGTCATAAATGTTTTTGCATGTTTATTTGGTGCTACTATTTAAAGATTAAAAAGGGTAATGGAAAATGCACACAGCAGTCACGCTCGAGGATATAGGATGCCAAAAACAGTGTACCAATTGAGGAGTATGTCCAAATCCTCAGAATGCATTTTGCAAATATAGCAGTTTCACACCTGACTGAACTCACACAGCGAGCGATTGAGTTTGTGCTCAGCTGATGACAGAGGACGGTAATCTAGTAAGCTAAAGTCTTACAAGTTAACCAGATCAAGAGCTAAAAGGCTTGACAGGTGAATCTCATGAGAACATGTGCAAGTCACATTTCACCCTAAAATCGAAAGGAAAACAAAAACAACAAAAGAAAATATACTCTTTTATTTAGGACCATCAAGATTTATGTCGTAATTCTCATTGGATATTTGTTTTTTGTTTAAACCAGCATAAATGACAGTTTTATGTATTTAGCATTGAAGTAATGAGAATTTGGTGATTTCAATGCTTAAGTGTCATGAAAATAATGTCACAATTAGTGGTCGACCGATATATCACCGAGGCCCATAAATGCCCACCACACGAGTCGTCTATCATGCCCACCACACGAGTCCTCCTCGAACATGCCCACCACACGAGTCCTCCTCCATCATGCCCACCACACGAGTCCTCCTCCATCATGCCCACCACACGAGTCCCCCTCCATCATGCCCACCACACGAGTCCCCCTCCATCATGCCCACCACACGAGTCCTCCTCCATCATGCCCACCACACGAGTCCTCCTCCATCATGCCCACCACACGAGTCCTCCTCCATCATGCCCACCACACGAGTCCTCCACCAACGTGCCCACCACACGAGTCCTCCTCCATCATGCCCTCCACACGAGTCCTCCTCCAACGTGCCCACCACACGAGTCCTCCTCCATCATGCCCACCACACGAGTCCTCCTCCATCATGCCCTCCACACGAGTCCTCCACCAACGTGCCCACCACACGAGTCCTCCTCCATCATGCCCACCACACGAGTCGTCTATCATGCCCACCACACGAGTCCTCCTCGAACATGCCCACCACACGAGTCCCCCTCCATCATGCCCACCACACGAGTCCTCCTCCATCATGCCCTCCACACGAGTCCTCCACCAACGTGCCCACCACACGAGTCCTCCTCCATCATGCCCTCCACACGAGTCCTCCTCCAACGTGCCCACCACACGAGTCCTCCTCCAACGTGCCCACCACACGAGTCCTCCTCCATCATGCCCTCCACACGAGTCCTCCTCCAACGTGCCCACCACACGAGTCCTCCTCCATCATGCCCACCACACGAGTCCTCCTCCATCATGCCCTCCACACGAGTCCTCCACCAACATGCCCACCACACGAGTCCTCCTCCATCATGCCCACCACACGAGTCCTCCTCCATCATGCCCTCCACACGAGTCCTCCACCAACGTGCCCACCACACGAGTCCTCCTCCATCATGCCCACCACACGAGTCCTCCTCCATCATGCCCTCCACACGAGTCCCCCTCCATCATGCCCACCACACGAGTCCTCCTCCATCATGCCCACCACACGAGTCCTCCTCCATCATGCCCTCCACACGAGTCCTCCTCCATCATGCCCACCACACGAGTCCTCCTCCATCATGCCCACCACACGAGTCCTCCTCCATCATGCCCTCCACACGAGTCCTCCTCCAACGTGCCCACCACACGAGTCCTCCTCCATCATGCCCACCACACGAGTATCGAGTATATTTTTTTTTAGCAATTTTATGTTTATGTTATTTACTATATTAAATTGTGTGATATATCGGCCATTAAAAAACCCATATCGGTCGACCACTAGCGACTTTGCCCAAAAAAAAAAACAAAAAAACAAAAAACAAACTTGAAATGGTCCTAAAAAAAGCTTTTGTTTTCTATAAGCAAAATATGATTTTTTATTTTCTTTGTTTTGAAATATGACTCTGGTTTCATGAGATTGAACTTGAAAATGGTCATTTATTCTAATAATTACTAACAATCCTCAAAGCCAGACAATCAAATTCTGCTGGATGATCTAGTCGGTGTTTACACTAGAACAAACACTGATAAAGCTACACAAATACTCCCAAAATCTGCACAGACGCACTGAACATTCCCACAGAGAACGGAGACACTCACGGCTTTCTGCTCACTGATGAGTTTGCATTTCTCATGAGCTTCTTCCTCATGTTGAGCTCGTTTCTGCTCAAGAGTCTCTTTATCAGCCAGATCTGACCTCATCTGAGCCTCCAAAACCTGTAGAAACACACACACGTTATAATACATCATTAATAAGTCATAAACAAACATTATTTAATGCGTAACATATCAGCATGTACATTCAAATATAAATATTAGGGCTGTCGATTAATTTTATAAAAAATAACACAGTTAAAAAAATGTACGCATTAATCATGTCCTCCAACCGTAATAATTCTTCCATCAGAGCAGTTCAAGCTTGTAGTAACCACCTGTTTTCACCAGGGGGCAGTAAGTGAAACTCGCTGTATAGGCAACGAGCAGCTCATCTCAAGACGTGTTTTTCTAAGTATTAAACTACGTTTAACTTGACACAGCGAACTAAAAACGCTGTTTAAGACGCGACGCAACCAAAGTGAGACGCTCCAAAATCATCCGTCTGACGCAGGTGTACTTTGATGCGTCCTTTAAAAAGTCCTTATAATAAATATCGGAATGATTGACAAATTTTATTGCAAAATGGATCGCTGTGAACTGTAGGCCAATGATTGGCTTATGTTCGATAATATGCAAATAAACAATACATTGTATTATAAAGCCACTTTTTGTATCGGTCTCATCAACGCTTAACTCCTCTGGCACAATAATGTCATGCATTTATAATCTGAATATAATTTGTTTATATATATATATATATATATATATATATATATATATATATATATATATATATATATATATATATATATATAAAAAATAAACAAATTATATATTTACACATTTCGAAATTAAAATGACATTTACAAATTTTGTTGATACAACAAAGCGATCAAAAGTTACGACATTACAAATATAATTGATCACAGTGTCCAAAAACATCTCCAAACAAATAAAAGATAATAATTGTACATAAGAACTAATTACACATTACAATGACTAAAGGTTTGCATAGCATGCAGACATGATTTTAGTCATGAGATTTCACAGAATGAGTTTCATTCTGTGTCATTTGAGTCATCATTGAGTCTGTGTCATGTATTTGGCGACATCTCCTGGTGGTCATATGTAACATTGTGCTTCATGTGGATTATCTAATGATCTATACATCTGATTATCTTGTGTGTGGACTCGTTTGAAAGATAATCATCTCATTCAGTTTCATTCTGTGTCATTTGAGTCATCATTGAGTCTGTGTCATGTATTTGGTGCCATCTCCTGGTGGTCATATGTAACATTGTGCTTCATGTGGATTATCTAATGATCTATACATCTGATTATCTTGTGTGTGGACTCGATTGAAAGATAATCATCTCATTCAGTTTCATTCTGTGTCATTTGAGTCATCATTGAGTCTGTGTCATGTATTTGGCGCCATCTCCTGGTGGTCATATGTAACATTGTGCTTCATGTGGATTATCTAATGATCAATACATCTGATTATCTTGTGTGTGGACTCGATTGAAAGATAATCACCTCATTCAGTTTCATTCTGTGTCATTTGAGTCATCATTGAGTCTGTGTCATGTATTTGGCGCCATCTCCTGGTGTTCATATGTAACATTGTGCTTCATGTGGATTATCTAATGATCTATACATCTGATTATCTTGTGTGTGGACTCGTTTGAAAGATAATCACAGACTCTAAATAATGATATGTGAGATTTTATGTTCTGTTAATGTTCGTTAAGTTATAAGCGAAAACGCTGCATTTAAGCGACACCAACATAATCATCAAAGACATATATTTAGCTGTTATTCACTATATTTTTGTCTGTGAGTAAAACAAATATACAGGTTGTATTTTACTCTTTAAAATCTTTCCAGCAACATATGACACATGAATATTTAATCAGTTTGATGTTTTAACATTACAATAATATTAATAATAAAAGTGCAACTTTAATAAATTATTGAAACAGAGCACTTCTGATTTAAATGTAAATATCAAAGCACGTGTTCAGTTTTGGTCATAATATCTACATGCATTGGAAAGTAGAGCTTCTAAACTTTCAAACGACACCCATTATGTGCTGGTCAATACTGTCGTTATTAATAATTTGACAATTACATTTATTTCTCACGGGCTCGTTAACGCGCATCAGTTTCAGCGTTTATGGCGTGTGCTGAACTTTACCTTGATCTTATCCTCGTAGAGTCGCTCTTTCTGGACCAGATGGGTTTCCATCCTCTGCGCTGTAGCCTGAGTTTCACGCAAGTTCTCCTCCAGCTCCTAAACACACACACACACACACACACACACACACACACACACACACAGAGAACATTTAGGTCCAAAGACATTCCAGCACATAAATTCTCCTGGATTTCCATGTTTCGGTCAGTAGAATTGAAAGAATGAACTTGCTTTGAAAAGTTGGCCGCTGGTCTGTGTGCGGCTGGACGGTCTGCTCGTAACAGCGTCAAGGTGTGTGTGAGGAGGTGACGAGGTGTGTGTGCGCGGCAACAGATGGGACATTGTGTGAGTGAAGCGTCAATCTGTTGTAAAGTGTTAATCTGTACAAAACTGAGACGAGACACTGAAAATGGTGTGAAGAGACGTGAAGAGTGAACTGGAGATAAATCTGTGTGTGTGTGTGTGTGTGTGTGTGTGTGTGTGTGTGTGTGTGTGTGTGTGTGTGGTTGCAGGTCAGCTGGTTAAGGAGGCGTGTTATTGGTTTAATCCTTGCTCGACTTATCCATCTTGCTCACCAGTATCTTCTCGGCCATCTGTTGAATCTGGTGGGATTTGGTCTGGATGTCGTCCTTCAGTTTATTCTCCCGCCGCTCCACCATCTCAAGACGCTTCACCTGATTCTCCAACGTCTTTCTGCCCTCCTGAGCACACGCACACACACACACACACACACACACACACACTTATTACAGGTTCAGTACTCCTGGAGTATCTCACAAAAACTGTCAAGAACAGATTAATAACATTTTGCATAAATGAAAATATGCAAAATATCGTCTCGTCCCTTCCAACGGAAGTCAATGGAGCCAATTTGTTGAGAGTTTAAAAGGCAGAAAGTTTATGCTTTACATTTTATAAAAGTACTTACATTTACTCTTCTGATCAAACTCTTCTGTGTGTTTTTTGAGCTGTAAAGTGGTTTAACCCTTTAAGCTCTGAAGGTGTTTTTAAAGACTTTCTGTTTACAATACACAAAATTAAAGGCTTAAAACTCGACAATATAAACAAGGAGCAGCAAGTGTTTGGTGTCATTGTAAAGAAAACTTTTCAACATTTTTAATGTTATAGATTATGATACAGTCTGAGACTCTCATCCTAAGAAACTGCTAAAAAGAATTGAGTCAGTAAATGTAATTTTATGCCAATTTTTCTTATTTAACATTTTATCTCTCTGGGTGTGAATAAGGCGGCTCTGAAAATCTGCTTTTGTTTCATTCCCAATCATGTCATCTGTATCTGAGACTAATGTTGTGTTGATTCGACAAAGCATATTTGGCGCCATCTCCTGGTGGTCATATGTAACATTGTGCTTCATGTGGATTATCTAATGATCAATACATCTGATTATCTTGTGTGGACTCGTTTGAAAGATAATCACCTCATTCAGTTTCATTCTGTGCCATTTGAGTCATCATTGAGTCTGTGTCGTGTATTTGGCACCATCTCCTGGTGGTCATATGTAACATTGTGCTTCATGTGGATTATCTAATGATCTATACATCTGATTATCTTGTGTGTGGACTCGTTTCAAAGATAATCATCTCATTCAGTTTCATTCTGTGCCATTTGAGTCATCATTGAGTCTGTGTCATGTATTTGGCGCCATCTCCTGGTGGTCATATGTAACATTGTGCTTCATGTGGATTATCTAATGATCAATACATCTGATTATCTTGTGTGTGGACTCGTTTGAAAGATAATCATCTCATTCAGTTTCATTCTGTGCCATTTGAGTCATCATTGAGTCTGTGTCGTGTATTTGGCACCATCTCCTGGTGGTCATATGTAACATTGTGCTTCATGTGGATTATCTAATGATCTATACATCTGATTATCTTGTGTGTGGACTCGTTTCAAAGATAATCATCTCATTCAGTTTCATTCTGTGCCATTTGAGTCATCATTGAGTCTGTGTCATGTATTTGGCGCCATCTCCTGGTGGTCATATGTAACATTGTGCTTCATGTGGATTATCTAATGATCTATACATCTGATTATCTTGTGTGTGGACTCGTTTCAAAGATAATCATCTCATTCAGTTTCATTCTGTGTCATTTGAGTCATCATTGAGTCTGTGTCGTGTATTTGGCACCATCTCCTGGTGGTCATATGTAACATTGTGCTTCATGTGGATTATCTAATGATCTATACATCTGATTATCTTGTGTGTGGACTCGTTTCAAAGATAATCACTGACTCTAAATTATTATATGTGAGATTTTATGTTCTGTTTATGTTTTCGTGAAATTATAAGCGAAACTAACATAACTGTCAAAGACATATATTTAGCTGTTACTCGCTATATTTTTGTCTGTGAGTAAAACAAATATTATGGTTGTATTTTACTCTTTAAGAGCTTTACAACAACATATGACACATGAATATTTGATCAGTTTCATATTTTTACTGATATATAATAATAATAATAATAACTTTTTTAAATAAATGATCAAAAATGAACTCTTCTGATTTGTCTGTAAATTTCAAAGCACTTGTTCAGTTTTGGTCATAATGTCTACATGCATTGTGAAGTAGAGCTTATAAACTTTCTAACGACACCTATTATGTGCTGATCAAGACTGTAGTTAATAATATTTTGACGATTATTTGTTTCCCTCACGGGCCCATCCGAGCTTAAAGTGTTAAATCGTCATTAGTCATTTCAGGGTTTTAGTGTTTGTTGACATTACGTCGTCATGGCAACGAAGTTGTAAAATTGTCTATAACTTTACGCAGATGCATTAAGTGATTTTATCACAGTAAAATAATGTTAACACACATATGGTTTACATATATTGTCTATACTTTTGAATCGGTGAGTATTTTAACGTTTATGGGTTGGTCCCATTCAATTCAGTTCCATTGTTTTTTTACTTTTTTTAAATAAAAAGTGGAACGAGTCGAAATACATTTTTGTGGTAATCAACATTATGACACAAATGCTGCTGATTGAGCTTCACTTGTATTGAAACCGGAATATTCCTTTAAGCACTTTTTCAGCTGCCAAAACGGTACTGTCCCTTTAAGAATAGCGTCAATTCAGCGAATGTCTCGCAGAAGTTTTTCGGTTGAGGGAAAAGAGCGCGTAATGACATATAGAGACAAGTGTATCTTTGATGAACACACGTTACAAAACAGAAATGTTGTTCAATGTTTTCAAATATTCTTGAGTGACTTTTGGGTAAATATCAGTCATTGCTAAACGTGTAATCACTCGTGCGCTAGTCAACGAAAGCCACCGGGTTTACCTCGGTCTCTCGGAGGCGTCTGCGCAGCGTGTCGCTGGGGTCAGATTTACTGCGCAGACGTTCAAGGTCTCTCTCCAGACGCTCTTTGGCCTGACGGATGTTCTGCAGCAGATCGGTGGCCTCTGTGCTCGCCTTCACCGCCTGCGGGGTCAAAGGTCAAACATAACCAAAGACACTTTAAAGTCTATTAAAGGTGTAAAATACGAGTCATTTGTTGGCTTTTAAATCATGGAGACAGCAATATGAAAAAAGACATCAATGTTTAATACAAAATTTAATATTATTAATAATAATAAAAAAATGACCTTTACACCATGTAATACAGTTCTTTAGTCTGCAGATCACAAGCAATGTAGCAACTTGGAGCATTAATATAAAATGTAGTTGATGTGTGGTGTATATTATTATTATGTTATTTAATGTTTTATTATATTATAATTACAAACGTAATATATTATAACTAATTATTATGTTGTATTGCATGATGTTATATATTATATTAAATTATGAGTTCATAAATCTCAGTGTTTGTAACTGACTCTGAATCAGTGTACATGCGGCACCTTTGAGAGTTTATCCTGCAGCTCTTGAATCTTCATCTGCTGTTCTGCATTTGTCTGAAACACGGAAGATCTCAGAACATCAGACACAAATATAAATACCTTACCTTGGACATTACACACACACTCTAATATACTCCCAAAAGTACAGAAAAGAACGGGAGTTACTCCCTGAATATAAGGGGTGGCTGATGGCAATAGGGCTTATAGTCACTGAAAACTGAACATCATTCTTGTGCTTTGTTGCCGTCTTGATTAAATTACGACGACAGCACAAAGTTCTTGGATCTAGACTCTTAATATTGCTCTCAAAGTGCACCAGATTGATGCTTTTAACTATAAAATGTACAGCAATTTCTTCTGAGGATGCGGCCAGAACACAATAGAGGGTCTGAGGTGCACCCACCAGACTCACAACATCCTGTGGGAAACACTGGAAGGGGAAAGAAGGGGAAAAGGGAAGTGAAGGAAAATCAAAAGAAAGAAAAAGGAAGGGAAAGGAAAATAATGGAAATTAAAATAAATTAAAAAGAATGGGAAATGAAGGGATGGAAATGGAAAAAGAAAGAAAATAAATGAAAAGGAAAAGAACAGAACAGAAAGGAAAAGGGAAAAAAGGAAAACTGATTAAGGGAAAGGGAAAAGAAAGGAAAGGGAAAAGAAAGGAAAAGGGAGAAAGGAAAAGGGAGAATGAAACGAAAGGAAAAGGGAGAAGGAAAAGAAAGGAAAAGGGAGAAGGAAAAGAAAGGAAAAGGGAGAAGGAAACGAAAAGGGAGAAGGGAAAGAAAAGGGAGAAGGGAAAGAAAGGAAAAGGGAGAAGGAAACGAAAAGGGAGAAGGGAAAGAAAGGAAAAGGGAGAAGGAAACAAAAGAAAAAGGGAGAAGGAAAAGAAAGGAAAAGGGAGAAGGAAAAGAAAGGAAAAGGGAGAAGGAAACGAAAAGGGAAAAGGAAACGAAAAGGGAAAAGGGAAAGAAAGGAAAAGGGAGAAGGGAAAGAAAGGAAAAGGGAGAAGTAAAAGAAAGGAAAAGGGAGAAGGAAAGGGAGAAGGAAAAGGGAGAAGGAAAGGAAAGGAAAAGGGAGAAGGAAACGAAAAGGGAAAAGGAAAAGAAAGGAAAAGGGAGAAGTAAAAGAAAGGAAAAGGGAGAAGTAAAAGAAAGGAAAAGGGAGAAGGAAAAGAAAGGAAAAGGGAGAAGGAAAAGGGAGAAGGAAAGGAAAGGAAAAGGGAGAAGGAAAGGAAAGGAAAAGGCAGAAGGAAAGGAAAGGAAAAGGGAGAAGGAAAAGAAAGGAAAAGGGAGAAGGAAAGGAAAAGGGAGAAGGAAAGAAAGGAAAAAGCAGAAGTAAAAGAAAGGAAAAGGGAGAAGTAAAAGAAAGGAAAAGGGAGAAGGAAAGGGAGAAGGAAAAGGGAGAAGGAAAGGAAAGGAAAAGGGAGAAGGAAAGGAAAGGAAAAGGGAGAAGGAAAGGAAAGGAAAAGGCAGAAGGAAAAGAAAGAAGGAAAGGAAAAGGGAGAAGGAAAAGAAAGAAGGAAAGGAAAAGGGAGAAGGAAAAGAAAGGAAAAGGGAGAAGGAAAAGAAAGGAAAAGGGAGAAGGAAAAGAAAGGAAAAAGGAGAAGGAAAGGAAAAGGGAGAAGGGAAAGAAAGGGAAAGGGAGAAGGAAAAGAAAGGAAAAGGGAGAAGGAAAGGAAAAGGGAGAAGGGAAAGAAAGGGAAAGGGAGAAGGAAAAGAAAGGAAAAGGGAGAAGGAAAAGAAAGGAAAAAGCAGAAGGAAAAGAAAGGAAAAGGCAGAAGGAAAAGAAAGGAAAAGGCAGAAGGAAAAGAAAGGGAAAGGGAGAAGGAAAAGAAAGGAAAAGGCAGAAGGAAAAGAAAGGAAAAGGCAGAAGGAAAAGAAAGGAAAAGGGAGAGGGAAACGAAAGGAAAAGGGAGAAGGAAAGAAAGGAAAAGGCAGAAGGAAAAGAAAGGAAAAGGGAGAAGGAAAGGAAAGGAAAAGGGAGAAGGAAAGAAAGGAAAAGGCAGAAGGAAAAGAAAGGAAAAGGGAGAAGGAAAGGAAAGGAAAAGGGAGAAGGAAAGGAAAGGAAAAGGGAGAAGGAAAGGAAAGGAAAAGGCAGAAGGAAAAGAAAGAAGGAAAGGAAAAGGGAGAAGGAAAAGAAAGGAAAAGGGAGAAGGAAAGGAAAAGGGAGAAGTAAAAGAAAGGAAAAGGGAGAAGGAAAGGGAGAAGGAAAAGGGAGAAGGAAAGGAAAGGAAAAGGGAGAAGGAAAGAAAGGAAAAGGGAGAAGGAAAGAAAGGAAAAGGGAGAAGGAAAGAAAGGGAAAGGGAGAAGGAAAGGAAAGGAAAAGGGAGAAGGAAAGGAAAGGAAAAGGGAGAAGGAAAGGAAAGGAAAAGGGAGAAGGAAAGGAAAGGAAAAGGCAGAAGGAAAAGAAAGAAGGAAAGGAAAAGGGAGAAGGAAAAGAAAGGAAAAGGGAGAAGGAAAGGAAAGGAAAAGGGAGAGGGAAACGAAAGGAAAAGGGAGAAGGAAAGAAAGGAAAAGGCAGAAGGAAAAGAAAGGAAAAGGGAGAAGGAAAGGAAAGGAAAAGGGAGAAGGAAAGGAAAGGAAAAGGGAGAAGGAAAGGAAAGGAAAAGGCAGAAGGAAAAGAAAGAAGGAAAGGAAAAGGGAGAAGTAAAAGAAAGGAAAAGGGAGAAGGAAAGGGAGAAGGAAAAGGGAGAAGGAAAGGAAAGGAAAAGGGAGAAGGAAAGAAAGGAAAAGGGAGAAGGAAAGAAAGGAAAAGGGAGAAGGAAAGAAAGGGAAAGGGAGAAGGAAAGGAAAGGAAAAGGGAGAAGGAAAGGAAAGGAAAAGGGAGAAGGAAAGGAAAGGAAAAGGGAGAAGGAAAGGAAAGGAAAAGGCAGAAGGAAAAGAAAGAAGGAAAGGAAAAGGGAGAAGGAAAAGAAAGGAAAAGGGAGAAGGAAAGGAAAGGAAAAGGGAGAGGGAAACGAAAGGAAAAGGGAGAAGGAAAGAAAGGAAAAGGCAGAAGGAAAAGAAAGGAAAAGGGAGAAGGAAAGGAAAGGAAAAGGGAGAAGGAAAGGAAAGGAAAAGGGAGAAGGAAAGGAAAGGAAAAGGCAGAAGGAAAAGAAAGAAGGAAAGGAAAAGGGAGAAGGAAAAGAAAGGAAAAGGGAGAAGGAAAGGAAAAGGGAGAAGTAAAAGAAAGGAAAAGGGAGAAGGAAAGGGAGAAGGAAAAGGGAGAAGGAAAGGAAAGGAAAAGGGAGAAGGAAAGAAAGGAAAAGGGAGAAGGAAAGAAAGGGAAAGGGAGAGGGAAACGAAAGGAAAAGGGAGAAGGAAAGAAAGGGAAAGGGAGAAGGAAAGACACTATGTGTGGCATGGCTTCATTGGTTCTGCAGATTGCTGTAAATGACTCGCGTTGGTTTGAAACGAGTGTGATCGTGTGTTTGATTCATTCACCTTCTCCAGTTTCGACAACACTTCCTCCACCTCAGATTTGCCCTGCTCCTTTGCCTGAAACACAACATATAAACAACGCTTTAACTCACGGGACAACAATATACAGCAACAATCTCAACCAATCACACACACACACACCTTCTGGATCCTCTGCTGGTATTCTGCAGCTTTCCTCTTCAGTTCTTCACTGGTCAGTCGTGACTCTCGCAGCTCGCTCTCGTACAGATCACTGCGGCGGCGAGCGGCGGACAGATCCTCCTCCAGCTGTCTGATGGTCACCTGCATCTCCTCCAGCTGAGCGTGATACTCCTGAACACACATGTCAATCATTTACAGTAATGTAATAATGTTAGTGTCAAATGACATGCTGACAACTGCCTGGAGACTTCATGAGGATTTAAATGAGTGAAACACATTGAAGAATTAAACTAGTGGCTTCAGAGAGAGACTGAAATATAATGAAAGATTGTCAATGTGAAAGATTACTGGCTGAAAGCAGAGATCAAACCAGAGGTTAATTGTGCCGAGTTTTGAGGTCTGTGGGAAATATCTGAATCGGTTTAATTTGATCTTTTTAAGGCTGAAAGGAAATGGTGTGTGTGTGTGTGTGTGTGTGTGTGTGTGTGTGTGTGTGTGTGTGAGAGCTATAGTCTGGGGACAAATGTGCATTCAAAAGCGAGCTGAATCGGACAAACACTCCCTTATGGGACATTTACGGGAAGTCTTCATTTGGAAGAACCATTCACGCATAAATTAAACAATAATTTTTTTATATTCTACTAATGCAAAAGGTTTTGTGTTTTGGTTAGGTTTAGGGTGTGGGTCAGTTTATAGTAATTAAAGGTAGATTTATATAGAACAACAGAAGTCTATGAGGGAAGAGGGCAGAGATTAGCAGGAAGGTAAGGGAACCTAGGTGGTTCATGGACATTTTCCCTTTAGAATAAGCTGCCATTGGACGAATAGTTGGTGCGAGGGACCGTAGGTTGAATTTGGATCCCCCATTAAAGCTATATAAGTTTCGAGTGGGCATCTTCTCCCAAACTCTTGGTAGGCAGGGCTTAGAGGTCAAAGGCACTGTATGGACACCATAAGAGGTGGTCTTAAGTTAGAATGGAATATGGGGGTCTCCTATTGTCCACTCCCCATAAGCTCCATTATAAGTGTCCATAGAGTGTCATTTGGTCCCCTTGCCTACTAGTCTTCCCAATGATCTTCATCACGTCCGTGAAGTGCCTACGGTGCCCCCTTCCACACTAAACTTCACCATAGTCTTTCTTAAATCCACAGAATGCCTATTTGTCCACTTACCTACTAAATAACACTTTTGCATTCCAGAGCCCCTGGGACGCCCACCGATGCCCATCGTTGCAACAGTTCATGACGGGTGGTGCCTGGGCATCCCCCAGAGCGTTTTTGGTCATTTATGGCACAAAATATTTTTTGGTTGGTTTTCACTCGATTTTGCCCCAGACAACACCGTGGGTGCCCGCCCACTGCCCTTTAAACCCCTTACATTGACTTTTGACCAAAACGGCACCGAAAAGGCCACCCCCATTAGTATGTTGTCGAGGGGCTCTCGAGGTGTCACCGTGTCAAATTTGTGGTCTGTATGACCCCCCGGACGTGATGCCAGTGTACATCCCACGTGCAATCTATTTTTAATTCAAATAGGCTTTCTGTGGACAGTGTTTTTGTGGCAAATTATGCTCTTTATTGAACTGCAAGTTTGATAAATACCACCATTTGACTGTTCTGGGTGTAAAACAAGTGGTTTAGTTGAGAAAAGTCAGCTAGTTAGCTCAGAAGCTATGTTTTTGCTGAGTCATATAGTAAGTGCCCACCTGCAACTTAATTGACAAGCTATATATATATATATATATATATATATATATATATATATATATATATATATATATATACACACACACACACACACACACACACACACACACACATACACACACACACACACTCAATACTCTAATCCTAACTCTGACTGACAAAGGCTCTGTCTGGCTATATGAGCAAGAGGGCTGTGGGGGAGATTCTAGAATAAAATGCTGAGAACTATTTATCTTTGTTCTAGAGAACTGTGCTCTAGATATGATATTTGGGGGCGTCCAGACAACCAGCATGTGAAGTCTGGGGTCCGTCGGACATCAGGGAGTGATACGGGAACAAGTTACATGCATACATCATTTCATTCATTTCCATAGGCTTTTCATGTACAACACATAGCAAGGTCCGATCGTCCCAAAATTGACATATATGTCACGAAATGAAAGAGGGAAGGAAATGAAATAAAAGGAAAGAGGAAATGAAATGAAAGAGGGAAGGAAATGAAAGAGGAAAGGAAATGAAAGAGGGAAGGAAATGAAAGAGGGAAGGAAATGAAAGAGGAAAGAGGAAAGGAAAGTAAGTTTAAGAGAAGGAAAAGAAAAAGGGATGATCTCTTAAAGAAACCAAAAAGTTTAGTTTAGTAAATCTGGAGTGATTGAAATATAATGCGGTCAGCGATGCTTTATGACTGTTGCTGGAGTCCAACCCATACAGGACAACAGGAAGTGTTGACAAGCACAAATGTTGAGTTTCCCATCACATTAATCACAGCCATCAAACAGTTCTTTGTTCATTTCAGCAGTTAAATGTCTGAGTTTGAAGATCAGTTTGCACAACTGCTGTATAAGATCAGAAAACCACCTAAAATCTTCTGTACAAGTTTGAGTGTAATATGCATGTTAAAACAGTACTGAACAATACTATGCTACAGACCCAAAGCGTAATAAACCGTGATTACGGCTGTATCCATGGAGACGGGACGTTTGATGCTCTGAAATTGCGCTCTTCTATAATATAACATCCTCCATGTCTCCTCTCTCGTTCCCATCATTGCTCAAGAGTCGTCACAAATCCATTCACCTTCATAAAGCCCGAATCAAAGTACTTTATGATTCATGAGCTCGTCATCTTCAGACTTAACAAGAATGAGCTTTGACAAATTCGGTTAATGACCGAAGACCCCTTTCACTACGGTATCTAGGGCCTTTAAATGGCTTTAGGCTTTGTTTCCGACAGAAGTGTTGCTCAGTGTTGAATGGATAGTTAATGTGTTTAGATGAATGTTGAGGTGTGTTATTATGCTGCCATTCATTCTAGGCAAAAATAAGCATTTATGATTTTAATCTCAAGGGACTAAATTGGTCAAATAAAAGAGTCACTAGTTAAATTGAAATATATCAAAATACGAAATGCGACCCTGCGTCCACAAGCGTGGACGTTGTATTTTGGCTTCGCTATAAGGCAAGAAACCTCTTTTCCTCTGTAGTTTCGTTTGATCTGCCACTTTAAGCAATGCATGAATCTTTCGCGCATCAGCGTGCTGATAAACATAATGTCCACATATGTGGATTTTCATACATTATTCCCTCAAAAGTTGAAAAAACTTTAGTCATTCAATTTAGTTTATTTTTCGTTAGTTAGCACTCTATAGCTGGGTTTCCATCTAAATGTTTAGCATTTTTTTAAATCGCATCTCTAAAAATTTGGCTAAAGAAAATACGAATCGTTGCACGTTTCCATCCACCGCGTCGTGCGCATTATCTTGAGGGAGTCGCCTTGGAAACAGTTTTTTCACAAAACTATGACATCACCTTAATACGCATTTTTACTAATGCGAAACTCATTACATTTTAAGCGAATTTTGAGTGTTTATTCGCATGTTGAGCGTTTCCATTTCAAAACGTGCATAAAAATAGCTGGACGGAAACCTCACGTTTGAATGTTAGTTTTAGTTTAATTTTAGTTTTCTGTTTATTTCGTTTTTATTTCAGTTGTAATATTTATGGCTGCAAGTTTGACCTCTGGATTATAAATGTGTGTTTAAACTCGCGTTCGCGCGAGTAACGCGAACTCGCGAGTATTCCCACTTCTCTTCCAGAAAAGGACAGGAGGCGGGGCTTCTACAACTTGGTTCATAGTAAAGTTCAACCAATAGCTGGAATCAAGTAGTCGCGCATATTTCCAGAACTTACCAGGAAGTCCAACTTCCTCGCTCACTTTCCTCCGAACGATGTCTTTATTCGTCCGGTCTCTGTACATGTGTGACTTTGTGTTGTACAGTCCGTAGAAAGGAAATTCTTTCATCCATTTTTCCAGATTTCTTCTGCTACTACGTCAGTACGTCAGTGACATCCGGACAGTCTCAATGCCGATAGGCTTTCGTGGCAACGCGTCGTGCCGATTTTATGCAAAGGAAGCGATTTTGCGTGTTCGAGTCGTGCCATTCGCTTCATTCGCACCCCCCGGCGAATTCCCGTCTATTCACATCTTTGCATGTAATCACGTCGCGTGAAACGTTCGCTTCGCATTGTATGTGAACGCACCATTAATGTCGTTAAAGTTCTCAGTACAGTTTTGTGCCAAAAACTAAAATTAATTCGATTTACTTTATTTTAGTTAGTTTTGGAGTTATGAAAACGTATTTCACTTTAGTTTCCGTTTCAAACCGTGTTAGTTTACGAAAATGTAACATTTAATTAAAATTTTTGTTAACGAAACAAATACTCTCTCAGCTAATGCTGTTAATTATTCAGTGGACTTTCTAACTATGTACATTGCGAAAATATACATTTTACAAATTGTTCCAGCCGGGTCTCCTTAGCAACCAAATTGGCCCGGTTGCTAGGGAGGGTAGAGTCACGTGGGGTAACCTCCTCGTGGTCGCTATAATGTGGTTCTCGCTCTCAGTGGGGCGTGTGGTGAGTTGTGCGTGGATGCCGCGGTGGATGGTGTGAAGCCTATGTCTCCACGGTAACGCGCTCAACAAGCCACGCGATAAGATGCGCGGATTGACCGTCTCAGACTGAGACGTCAACTGAGATTCGTCCTCCGCCACCCGGATTTACACTACACCACCACGAGGACTTTGAGCGCATTGGGAATTGGGCATCCCAAATTATTGTTTATATTTTTTTTTATTTTTTTTTTATTGTATTTTATTAGTTTTCTCATTATTTATTTCACATTTTAGATTTTTTTAAATATACAAATTCCATGTATTTCATTAATAAATATGATGTCTTGAAGTTGCATATTTATTGTTTTACATGCACACGGTAAGTTGTATATTTACATTGTAGAACGCGTGCTAAAACGGTACTGTCTCTTTAAGAACAGCAGCAGTTCGCCGAGCGTCTCACAGAGGCGTTTCGTTTGAGCGCATATTGACAATTAGCATCTTTACTGCATCCGTGCTAAGTGTGATTAGAATTAAATGTTTCTAATTTTGTTGTTTTGAATCAACGTCTGACGGTAAAGAACAGAAACGATATTAAAAGAGACATTATTCAATGACAAATGGATTGTGTGGATCTCGTCTTCGGAGACAAACCAAACTTTTACTCTCAACACGCAGTAAAATGATCTCGCTGTTGAACTTCTTCATCACTCTCATCTCAACATGTACCAGCCAATGGCCAATCACAGACATTTTTAGCTGCATGTCTGAGATCTTGAGATTTTAAGAACGCAGGGGTCTCCAGACGGGGTCTCCAGACGTGTGCATTTACACGCAGCTATATTAAGGTGTAATGAGATGATTTACCTGTTCTTTGATCTCCTGGAGTTTGTTGCTCTGCTCTCTGATGTCATGGAGAAGCTGTAGAGCTTTATCATCTTCCTGCGACACTTCAACACGAGCCTGCTCCAGACTGCGCTTCAGACTCTACACACATTCACACACACACTTTTATAGTGACGCTGGACAGCGAGCCACAAATCGTGTTATCAGCAGGTGTATTTGCATAGACGATACAATATCTACACTACAGATACGAAATACAGTCAGTTATATCTACTGATTTACCACATATAGAAGAACAGACACGCTGACTCACCTGGAATTACCATCAGCTCAATGCTTAGAAATCAGAACCCATCAGAAACGTTTTGTCTAGTTATTTATTAGTGGCCAAGCCCCAAACTGGCGAAGCCCCTATTGTTTACGTTAGTGTTCTGGCTGGGAGTCTATGGCTTCCCGTTGAACCGTATGTAGGACAATTGTGAAATTTGGCACACTGATAGAGTCCACTCTGATCTATAACTGACCCAAATTTGGTGACTCTATCACATTCCCTCTAGCGCCACCAGCTGTTCAAAGGTTCACATACGTTTTGGCCTATAGCTTAAACCATGGTTTCAATTTCCGCCAGACTAAAGCCAAATGTTTCGAACTCCTAGACTGTAAGTCCGATTTGCACAAAATTTGGTGTGTATTATCTAGAGATTCTGGGGACGACAAGCTATCAAAAGCTTTTTGATAGACCAAACCGGTCTTGGGTAACGCTTCAACGAATTTGACGGTGAGCACCCTAAAATGTACATGAGGCTGTATCTTCGCAACGCTTTTCTGTATTGCCACGAACGCACCATTAATGTCGTTAAAGTTCTCAGTGCAGTCTTGTGTCAAAAACTAAATTTAATTAAGAGTATTTAGAGTATTTTATTTTAGTTAGTTTGGGAGTTATGAAAACGTATTTCACTTTAGTTTCCATTTCAAACCGTGTTAGTTTACGAAAAGTTTACATTTATTGAAATTTTTTTGTTAACGAAACTAATACTGGTTTGGTATCGTTAGTAATTTGGGATCTCCTTCAAAGGGGCCATCCACACAGGGCTGCGTAATGATACATATTTCCCAATTCGATTCCGATTCACAAGCTCTTGATTCGATTACAATTCGATTCTGATTCATTCGGGTATATTTTAGTTATAATGTCCATTTTTCTTACATATGAAATAAATTCTCTCTCAGCTAATGCTGTTAATTATTCAGTGGACTTTCTAACTAGGTGCAAATTGTTCCAGCCAGGTCTCCTTAGCAACCAAATTGGCCCGGTTGCTAGGGAGGGTAGAGAATTGGGCATTCCAAATTTGGAGGAAACAAAAAAAAAAATAATCAAATTGTATTTTATTAGTTTTCTCATCATTCATTTCACATTTTAGCTTTTTAAAAATATCCAAATTCCATGTATTTCATTAATAAATATGATGTCTTGAAGTTGCATATTTATTGTTTACATGCACACGCGTGCTAAAACGGTACTGTCTCTTTAAGAACAGCTGCAGTTCGGTGAGCGTCTCACTCGCTTCTTTGGCATTCACCTTATTCAGCCCCGCCTCTTTTCAGTGCTCCACTCTTCCGAATTTTGTCATCCAACTTCCGGTTTGTATTGAAGCCACTGGGTTTCCCCAGGAGCTGATGGTGTGAGTCTACGTGAAAATGCTTGTGAGGTGTTTTTCTGTCACTGTACAAGTTTGTTTTCTCACGAAGGTACATTGGACCTGGCAGATCACATTCGGACAGCGATGACACGCTGCACTTTTTCATGTTACATGCATTTCGTTGTTATACGTGTAATTCTGCTTATTTTTTAACTCACGCTGCATTCAGTGATGTAGGTGGCGAGGTCTTGCTCCAGGATGCTCCTCTGTGTCTCCGAGGCTTTGAGCTCCACATCCTTCTGTTGGAGGACTGACTCCAGGTCAGTCATCTTACGCTGAAACCGCGAGATCTCCTGCTCCATCTGAGCGGCCACAAACACAAGCACCAGGTCTGAATGCATTTTACAGCAGCGCTCGATAACGCCAACACGCACATACAATGCTCTGAGACACGTGTGTTCATAATGGGATATTTGTTAGCAACTTTGGCTCACAGACCTTTACCATCTTAAGAAGCATGTTTACTGTCATGCACTTTCCAAACTTTTGTTTTAGTCCCAAATATGTCAAATTCAGATACATTCTGTGTTTTATAGCGAATGGCATTTTTATGACTGGAGTCAGAGATTCTGACTTTTCCACATCGAGAAAATCACGGTCCTACATGTTACCCCAATATAAGCGGACTCGGCCCGTTCATTTTTAATTAAAATGAATTCCCATCCCGAGGTGTAACGTCTGCATCACCACGCTAACACCTCGTGTTGTGAACTAAAATCAGCAGTCGAAAAGTCGGCCATTGTCGAAGGTTTACAACTCAAATGTTTTTGTAGTTTAAACAGCAGTAATGTTAGAATTGTGGGCTGTCACCATTATGACATTTGGCCGACCGGTAATTGTCAAAAAATGTATCGCGATTAATTGGCAAAACATTATCACGATTATGATAATTGTCAAAAAAAAAAAAAACTATCTGATCGTACATTTTTGTGATAATTAATCGGCACAATCGCAATGCGCTTAGTTGTCAAAAAAATAGCACGATTACGATGATTGTCAAAAAATTAGCGGCATTATGATGATTGTTTAAAATATTAGCGCCATTATGATGATTGTTTAAAAAAATATTTTTGATTATGGTGATTAATTGTTTAAAAAATAGCGCGATTATGATAATTGTCAAAAAAATGTACACAATTAATTGTCAACAAATTATTGCGATTATGCGGATACATTTAGTAAAAAATTAATCGCAATTATTATGATTGTCAAAAACATTCAAGATAATGACGATTAATTGTCAAAACATTAGCGCGACCATGACGAATAATTGTTTACAAAAAATAGCCCGATTAAGACGATTAATTGTCAAAAAATTTGCAGCATTATGACGATTAATTTTTTTAAATATTAGCGCCATTATGATGTTTGTTTACAAAAAAATTAGCGATTATGACGATTAATTGTTTAAAAAATTTGCGCGATTGATGATTAATTGTCCAAAAATTCTCGCGATTAATGACAATTAATTGTCACAAAAAATTACGCAATTAATTGTCAACTAATTATTGTGATTATGCGGATTAATTTTGTAAACAATTAATCGCAATTATGATTGTCAAAAACATTCACGATTACGACGATTGTCAAAACATTAGCGTGATTATGACGATTAATTGTTTACAAAAAATAGCACGATTATGACGATTAATTGTCCAAAAATGTGTACGACTATAACGATTCATTGTCAAAAACATATCGCTATTATGTACATTGTAAAAAAATTGCGCAATTATGACGATTCTTTAAAAAATTTGCGCGCTCATGACGATTAATTGTAAAAAAAAATTCTCGCTATTACGACAATTGTGAAAAAACTTTATGCAATTGAAAAAATTATCGTGATTATGCAGATTTTTTTTAATTATCGCGATTATGATGATTGTCAAAAACATTCACGATTATGACGATTAATTGTCAAAAAAAATATTATTACAATTATGACTATTTCTTTTCTGTTTTATGGCTTTTACGATTAATTCTTAATCCTCAATTACTTCTTTAAGTGCGTGTGTGTGTGTGTGTGTGTGTGTGTGTGTGTCTCATAAACCGTCATTTATTCACATTTAACTGGGAATGATATAATAAAATGTGAATATTTCATTTTCTTTCAAGGCTTAAAAAACTTATGAATGAAATGAGAAATAAAATTTTAAATATCAACATATTTTCAAATACTTTAAATTTGCCCAAAAAGAGAAGAGATATTTTGGTTTTGGTCATTTGTACATTTACACTGATGTTTTTGGAACCCAGCCAACCTGAATAGCTATTATATTAATTATATTATATTATATTAATTATATTAATTATATTATATTTGTAGACAATAGTAAAATATCTCTGTCCTAAATTCTTCACTTTCGCACATTATTTTAAGGCTCTCCTATTAAAATCATGCGTCATTATTTCTCATGAAGGAAGATGTTAAGATTGTGCTTCTTCATTCTATAACCTCCACAGAAAGACCCCAGATTAAGCAGACGTGTCCTCTGTGTCACTGCGTGCATGAACCCCATTTAACAAGCACCTTCGGCGTTACACAGATGTTAAATAAACGTAAAACCAGAGTGCTTTGCGTTCAATATCAAAATCCTTGAAAAAAATTTAAAAAAAAATTAAAAAATATTAAAAAAATAAAAAAATAAAAAAAATTGTTTATATGTTCGCGGGAGATTGGCGCAAACCCTCCATAGATGGCGTGCGCATCACAGCGATTCTGCTTAGAGAAGCAGGTTTTTTTTTTTTAAATAGGAGCATCATTGTTTTCTCGCGCTCTACTAACGCGCCTTCATTTCATACATTTAAAATATATTTAGCATTTCTGAAAGTGAACTCAGCGTTGCACATATAGTTCTGATAGTGTTATCTATTCTTTATAGAAATATAAAAACGTGACTGTTATTCAAGCACAGAATTACAGCTTAATTTACACATTAAATAAAGGGCAATAATAAATAGGCCTAATCATATTTATTTTTCAACTGGTAATTTTTTTTTTATTTGATTTAATCCGACCATTTTGGTAAGAATTTTTTTTTTGGTAATTTATTTAATTTATTTTCATGTTTTTTATTCTGGTATTTTATTATTTTTTTTTTTATTTATTTTATTTTTTGTACTTATTATTTATAATTTATTTTTTGGTAATTTAATTATTTTTTTATTGTATTTTATTTTTTGGTCATTTATTTATTTTTATCTTATTTTTTGGTAATTTATTTATTTTTATCTTATTTTTTGGTAATTTATTTATTTTTATTTTTTGGGAATTTAATTATTTTTTTTAGTTACTTTTTATTTAATTGTAATTTTTGGTAATTTAATTATTTTTTAATTTTATTTTTTGGTCATTTATTTTTATTTAATTTTATTTTTTGGTCATTTATTTATTTATATTTTATAATTTTTTTTTGGTAATTTCATTATTTATTTATTTTTATTTTTTTTTTTGGTAATTTATTTATTTTTATTTTATTAAATTTTTTGGTCATTTATTTTTCATTTGCTAATTTTATTTGTTTTATCTAGAGAATAACCCTTGAAAGTTTCCTTAACATAGATCAATTAACTTACACTAAATGTACTCCATCGTCTCGGTGTTCTTACCTTGTGACATTTGTCTTGAGTTTCTTGCAGTTCTTTGCTTTTAATGTGCAACTTTTTTTCCATGGAGTTGGTCTTGGCAGGAGAGTTGAGCCCTGTGCCAACCGATCTGACAACACATGCAAACAACATTATCAGAACTAATTATCGTTACATTTATGTTTAGCTGGCAACTGTTTTACAATTATCGTCAAGTCTCATTAGAAACAGTCGAGTATAAATGTCTGAGACTACATTGAAAATCTGGGACATTTTACATAAGGAATCTCACACACACACTGCGTGTCTGCTCAGGCTTTCAAAAACACACTCAAATTCATTATTTTCATGCGAATGTGATTTCAGTGGCGTTCATTAACTAACATGAAAAGAATGAGATGTCAGTGAACGTCTAACAATGTTTTCAAAGGTTCAGAAGCTAAAGAGATCAAATGGATTCTCTGTAACAACGATAAGCTAAAAAAGTCCAAAGACACACGCCTCACCGGCTCTAAACGGCTTCATAAGAGCCGAGCCAGAATAAAAGCACAATTAGTCTCGGCTAACACGGAGACAAAACAGGAGATTGTGTTTACACTCTTCAGGAAGTCAAATGACTCATACAGATATTACATGTAAAACTTTCACAACATAAACAAAGACAGAAAGCTGCCTAAATATAGAGGTGAACACAAACGCCTACAATGGAGTAAAAATATACAAATCAATAAAAGGCAGGAAACTTCCTGTTCCCACATGCATCATGTCAGTGATTCACAACTGACTGAATTTTATCTGATGGATAAACGTGTTCCAAAAATAAAGGCTGAACTCCCAACGGCCACGCATGCACACACACACACTAACACACACACACACACACACACACTAACACACGCACACACACGTGCACACACACGCACACACGTGCACACATACACACACACACGTGCACATGCACACACACACTAACACACACACACACACACACACACACACACGCACATGCACACACACTAACACATACACACACGTGCACACTAACACATACACACACGTGCGCACACACACACACGTGCACACACACGCACACACTAACACACACACACACACACACACACACACACACACACACCAATACACACAAGCACGCACGCGCATACCAAACACACTCACGCACGCACGCGCATACCAAACACACACACACACACACGCACGCACACACACACATGCATGCACAAACTTACACGCGCACACTAACACACACACACACGCACACACGCACAAACTTACACACACACGATTCTATGAACTTGGAGGAATACACAGCATCAGTGACCAGCTTCATCAGCAAGTGCATTGATGATGTCACCTTCTCCAAGACCATCACCACACGCTCCAACCAGAAGCAATGGATGACTGCAGAGGTGCGTACGCTGCTGAGGACCCGAGACTCCGCCTTCAGAGCAGGCGACAAGGCTGCCCTAAGAACAGCGAGGGCCAAACTGTCCCGGGCCATCAGAGAGGCAAAGCGCACACACGCCCAGAGAATCCACAGTCACTTCCAGGACAGTGGTGACACGCGGCGCATGTGGCAGTGCATCCAGGCCATCACCAACTACAGGTTGCCTGTGACAAAGATGCCTCCCTTCCAGATGCGCTGAACGACTTCTACGCTCGGTTTGAAGCGCAGAACGACATGGTGGCGAGGAAGACCACCCCTCCTCCCAACGACCAGGTGCTCTGTCTCACCACGGCGGATGTGAGGAAAACCCACGGAAGGCTGCTGGACCAGACAACATTCCTGGCAGAGTGCTCAGAGGATGTGCAGACCAGCTGGCAGATGTTCTTACCGACATCTTCAACATCTCTCTGAGCAGCGCTGTCGTTCCAACGTGCTTCAAGGCCACCACCATCGTCCCCATGCCAAAGAAGTCTTCAGTGTCCTGCCTCAACGACTACCGTCCCGTCGCACTCACACCCATCATCATTATCAAACTATCATGAGAGAACGCAAAACATGATGCAAAGGAATGCAAACTATTATGAGGGAACACAAAACTTGTTGCAAAGGAACACAAACTATTATGAGAGAACACAAAACTTGTTGCAAAGGAACACAAACTATTATGAGAGAACACAAAACTTGTTGCAAAGGAACACAAACTATTATGAGAGAACACAAAACTTGTTGCAAAGGAACACAAACTATTATGAGAGAACACAAAACTTGTTGCAAAGGAACGCAAACTATTATGAGAGAACACAAAACTTGTTGCAAAGGAATGCAAACTATTATGAGGGAACACAAAACTTGTTGCAAAGGAACACAAACTATTATGAGAGAACACAAAACTTGTTGCAAAGGAACGCAAACTATTATGAGAGAACACAAAACTTGTTGCAAAGGAACACAAACTATTATGAGAGAACACAAAACTTGTTGCAAAGGAACACAAACTATTATGAGAGAACACAAAACTTGTTGCAAAGGAACGCAAACTATTATGAGAGAACGCAAAACATGATGCAAAGGAACACAAACTATTATGAGGGAACACAAAACTTGTTGCAAAGGAACACAAACTATTATGAGAGAACACAAAACTTGTTGCAAAGGAATGCTAACTATTATGAGAGAACACAAAACATGATGCAAAGGAACGCAAACTATTATGAGAGAACGCAAAACATGATGCAAAGGAACACAAACTATTATGAGGGAACACAAAACTTGTTGCAAAGGAACACAAACTATTATGAGAGAACACAAAACTTGTTGCAAAGGAACGCAAACTATTATGAGAGAACACAAAACTTGTTGCAAAGGAACGCAAACTATTATGAGAGAACACAAAACATGATGCAAAGGAACGCAAACTATTATGAGAGAACGCAAAACATGATGCAAAGGAACGCAAACTATTATGAGAGAACGCAAAACATGATGCAAAGGAACACAAACTATTATGAGGGAACGCAAAACTTGTTGCAAAGGAACACAAACTATTATGAGGGAACGCAAAACTTATTGCAAAGGAACGCAAACTATTATGAGGGAACGCAAAACTTGTTGCAAAGGAACGCAAACTATTATGAGAGAACGCAAAACTTGTTGCAAATGAACGCAAAACTATTATGAGGGAACGCAAAACTTGATACTAAAGGAACGCAAAACTATTATGAGGGAACACAAAACTTGTTGCAAAGGAACACAAACTATTATGAGAGAACGCAAAACTTGTTGCAAAGGAACACAAACTATTATGAGGGAACGCAAAACTTGTTGCAAAGGAACGCAAACTATTATGAGGGAACGCAAAACTTATTGCAAAGGAACAAACTATTATGAGAGAACGCAAAACTTGTTGCAAAGGAACAAACTATTATGAGAGAACGCAAAACTTGTTGCAAAGGAACACAAACTATTATGAGAGAACGCAAAACTTGTTGCAAAGGAACACAAACTATTATGAGGGAACGCAAAACTTATTGCAAAGGAACACAAACTATTATGAGGGAACGCAAAACTTGTTGCAAAGGAACACAAACTATTATGAGGGAACGCAAAACTTGTTGCAAAGGAACGCAAACTATTATGAGGGAACGCAAAACTTGTTGCAAAGGAACACAAACTATTATGAGAGAACGCAAAACTTGTTGCAAAGGAACGCAAACTATTATGAGGGAACGCAAAACTTATTGCAAAGGAACGCAAACTATTATGAGGGAACGCAAAACTTGTTGCAAAGGAACGCAAACTATTATGAGGGAACGCAAAACTTGATGCAAAGGAACGCAAACTATTATGAGAGAACGCAAAACTTGTTACAAAGGAACGCAAACTATTATGAGGGAACGCAAAACTTGTTGCAAAGGAACGCAAACTATTATGAGGGAACGCAAAACTTGATGCAAAGGAACGCAAACTATTATGAGGGAACGCAAAACTTGATGCAAAGGAACGCAAACTATTATGAGGGAACGCAAAACTTGTTGCAAAGGAACGCAAACTATTATGAGGGAACGCAAAACTTGATGCAAAGGAACGCAAACTATTATGAGGGAACGCAAAACTTGTTGCAAAGGAACGCAAACTATTATGAAAGAACGCAAAACTTGTTGCAAAGGAACGCAAACTATTATGAGGGAACGCAAAACTTGATGCAAAAGGAACGCAAACTATTATGAGGGAACGCAAAACTTGATGCAAAAGGAACGCAAACTATTATGAGGGAACGCAAAACTTGATGCAAAGGAACGCAAACTATTATGAGGGAACGCAAAACTTGATGCAAAGGAACGCAAACTATTATGAGGGAACGCAAAACTTGTTGCAAAGGAACGCAAACTATTATGAGGGAACACAAAACTTGATGCAAAGGAACGCAAACTATTATGAGAGAACACAAAACTTGTTGCAAAGGAACACAAACTATTATGAGAGAACACAAAACTTGATGCAAAGGAACGCAAACTATTATGAGGGAACACAAAACTTGATGCAAAGGAACGCAAACTATTATGAGGGAACACAAAACTTGATGCAAAGGAACACAAACTATTATGAGGGAACACAAAACTTGTTGCAAAGGAACGCAAACTATTATGAGAGAACACAAAACTCAGTTTTTATATATTTTTCATATTAATCCAAATGGTAATTTTATAACTAAATGTCTAATGGTTGATCCAAGGATTATTGATCAGATTTGGTATTTAATAATCGTATGTCTAAATAATTGGTACATGTTTCAGTAATGATACAGGAAATACGTTGCAGTAATGATAATTATTAATAATTTATAGTTATTATTATAGTTATAACTCAAAAAGACTCCCTCTCGCACAATAATATAAAAATTTAAAAAATTTGTGATAAATCGATCAGAATAGAAAATGATTTTAATAAAGAAATCCTCATTGGTTCAGGCTTAGTTTCATGGGAACTGCCCACTGAGAATTATATTTCACATTAGTGGGTGTCAGCTGCAATTCAATTGCTGCAGCATTATGATGGGAATGCGGTCATGACTGCATATTGATAATTATAGCACATCACTGGCATCTATATGGATGCAATGTAAATGCACAAATGTGTCAGACTATCTTGCTTTTTTGGCAAGAAGAGGGCGGCAGCTGCATCGACTAACTCTTGAGATCTGCAGCGAATATAAACAATTACGCATGCTGTGAATAGAGTAGCTATTGATCCGTTAAAACGCTGATGCATTCCTACATTGCCTATTCTTAGAGTGGCTGACGGACACAGAGGAGACTGACTCGTAGCATGTGTTCTGTAAATGTTCCAGCGGTGACATGGTTAACCTGCAGCGCTCACATGCGTCGTTCTATCAATCAGTGATTGAGAAAGGTCACGAGAATGTGTTGAACATCCTCTGCGCTCCCGTGGGGTTTCAACTGGGCATCTGCAGTAATTAAAGAGTGATTAAACAAAACAGACAGAGTAAAAATTCTGATGTTTGATTCGGTAGCAACTGAATTGCCACAGCAAAAATTAATACAGTATGTGTTGTGTTATATACAGTATTAGATACATAATATGTAGAGTATAGAAATGTTGCATTGCTATTGACTGACTGACTATCACACCTGGAGTCGTGAGTTTGAATCCAGGGTGTGCTGAGTGACTCCAGTCAGGTCTCCTAAGCAACCAAATTGTCCCGGTTGCTAGGGAGGGTAGAGTCACATGGGGTAACCAAATTGTCCCGGTTGCTAGGGAGGGTAGAGTCACATGGGGTAACCTCCTCGTGGTGGTGATTAGTGGTTCTCTCAATGGGGCGTGTGGTGAGTTGTGTGTGGATCGTGGAGAGTAGCATGAGTCTCCACATGCTGTGAGTCTCCGCGGTGTCATGCACAACGAGTCACGTGATCAGATGCAGAGGCAACTGAGACTCGTCCTTCACCACCCGGATTGAGGCGAGTAACCGCACCACCACGAGGAACTACTAAGTAGTGGGAATTGGGCATTCCAAAATTGGGAGAAAAGGGGATAAAAAAAAATACAAGTATTTCACTGTTCTGAATTTGTTTCTCACATTGGAGACGTTATAACTTGCTATTCCTAAAAATGAAGTCGCAATAGCATGATTTTAAATTGCAATTGCGAAAAATAAACTTGCAACTGCGATTTAGTCACAATTAAGAGATAGTTAAAATTGCGTGCTATAAACTCAATTTCGTTAATTTTGATAGTTGCAATTGCGTGCTACAAACTCAATTTCGTTCATTTCTATTATATTGCAATTGCGTGCTACAAACTCAATTTCGTTAATTTCTATTATATTGCAATTGCGTGCTATAAACTCAATTTCGTTCATTTCTATTATATTGCAATTGCGTGCTACAAACTCAATTTCGTTAATTTCTATTATATTGCAATTGCGTGCTACAAACTCAATTTCGTTAATTTTGATAGTTGCAATTGTGTGGTATAAACTCAATTTCGTTAATTTCTATTATATTGCAATTGCGTGCTATAAACTCAATTTAGTTAATTTCGATAGTAGCAATTGTGTGGTATAAACTCAATTTCGTTAATTTCTATAAAGTTGCAATTGCGTGCTATAAACTCAATTTAGTTAATTTCGATAGTAGCAATTGTGTGGTATAAACTCAATTTCGTTAA
This sequence comes from Moxostoma hubbsi, assembly GCA_032164185.1. Classification (NCBI taxonomy): domain Eukaryota; kingdom Metazoa; phylum Chordata; class Actinopteri; order Cypriniformes; family Catostomidae; genus Moxostoma; species Moxostoma hubbsi. Next base: position 22,376,089 of record JAVLUX010000215.1, read on the forward strand.
TTTCTATAAAGTTGCAATTGCGTGGTATAAACTCAATTTCATTAATTTCTATAAAGTTGCAATTGCGTGGTATAAACTCAATTTCGTTAATTTCTATAAAGTTGCAATTGCGTGGTATAAACTCAATTTCATTAATTTCTATAAAGTTGCATTTGCGTGGTATAAACTAAATTTCATTAATTTCTATAAAGTTGCATTTGCGTGGTATAAACAATTTTGTTAATTTCGATAGTTGCAATTGCGTGGTATAAACTCAATTTCATTAATTTCTATAAAGTTGCAATTGCGAGATATAAACACAACTGTGAAATACAAACTAGCAATTGCGCAATATAAACTTGCAATTGCAAAATATAAACTCGCAACTGCGAAAAATAAACTCACAATTGTGCGATATAAACTTGCAATTGCATAATAAACACAACGGAGAAATATAAATCTAAAATAAATATGCATCTGCGATTTATAAAGTCAAAATAGATCAACAGTCACAATTGCGTGCTATAAACTCAATTGCAAGATATAAACACAATTGTATGATATGAGCTCGCAATTGCGAAAAATAAACTTGCAACTTATAGTCACAATTTAGAGATAGTCACAATTGCGTGCGATAAACTCGATATCGCAAGATATAAACTCAATTGCGAAAAATGAAATGATTGCAATTGTGAGTTTATATCTTGCAATAACGAGTTATAAAGTCACAATTGAGAGAGAGACATTCGGAATTGGGAGGAATAAAGTTGCAATCGCATGATTTAAACTCGTAATTGTGAGAAATAGTCACACTTGCGACTTTTTATAATGCAATTGCAACTTTATGTCGAGTTATAACGTTGAGCGCAATTGAGAGATATAAAGTTGAAATTGTGAGAAACAAAGTAACAATTGTGTGACAAAGTCTCACAAGTAATAATTGTTTTATTCCATGGAAGAAGTAAATGTATATTGTTGTAAGACTTGTTTAGATATTGGTAAAACAAGACAAAAACACGGATGAAGAAAATTATTTTTGCAGTGTTCAAGCGCCTTGCAACTTTTAAAAATGCATCATCCTGCATGAACGGATCCGGCGTGAACGGCCCCTTATGTGTGCTTTAGCAATGTTAGTAAGACTTCAATCAGTCCAATTACTGACTGGTTGTTCATATGACGGCGTAAAGTTAAAGATACTCTTGCCACATTTGTTCCTGAAATTGCTGTGGCAGCTCTTGTTGCACTGAATACATTCATTAGGGACATTGAGCATCTCTGCTAGGCAGAACGGACCTGCAGAGCCTTAATTCTCAGTGAGGAGCATTTGCGCACCAGGAGACGAAGCCGCACTCGAGAGAAATCCAGATGTTCTCGTGTTATCTGTCAGTCACGACGCCAGCAAGCGTTGAGAAGCCACTGCTTCCAGATCAGACACAATCCGGCGTCCTTCGATCGTTCCACTGATCACAGATCAGACGGCAGATGTCAACATCCACTTGTGCATTTCCTGCAACAAATGATTGTTTGTCTACGAGAGAGAGACACATGTGAGTGTGCATTTATAGAGGAGTTGAGATGAGCATGAATGATGACACGTCAAGCGTGCTAGAAAACACACAACTGCGCATGCACTGATGTAGCGTGCTCTGCCAGTGCAGCCGAGTGACGGCAGTCCTCATAAGACCTCTCCTGACGAGTATCGCACATTAAAGATGTTTTGTTTCCTTCAAGACTGATCCGCCGCGCTCACATCACAGCATGTCTCCAGAGGAGCCAATCCACCAATCAGCAGCTGCCGTTCTGCATTAACATTCCCACGCTGCTCTGCTGGTGCTGTTTGTTTGTTTGAGCGCAACGTTCAGAGGAATTCAAGCCGACAGCAACGTTATTGTTTGGCGAACTACCCCCTTAGTATCTTACACAATTATGTTTCTCAAGTAAATATATCTGGTTTCAAGGGTTATTAGACATTCTCACTGGAAATGTGACAAAAATACTGATTGGGAGGATTATTTTTTTGCATTGTAGGTAAATCTGCATTTCAGTATTTGAAAGGAAAAAGCGCATGAATGGACGCAGGGAGACGGCGGGAGGCGGAACTCACACTGGTTGCCATAGAAATACATTCTGACTAATGTTATGAAGCTTTACCCCTCTCTCTCTCTCTTTCTCTCTCTATTTCTGGGTGATCTTCCTCTCTATATCATCATCATCATCATCATCATCATCATCATCATATTCCCTGTGATTCCCATTCAGCTCCAGGGAAGATTCCTGTTATTTACAGACCATGATTCCCAAACAAAGACACAATCCTGATCTGGCATACCATAATGCTACAGAAAACACTGCGATCAGAGGATGAAAGTCGTGCTTTGCAGACTAAAGCTCTCAATATATATATATATATATATGAAATAGGTTAATTAAAATTATTTGCATTGTAATAAACTGTCACACAAAAACTGACATTTGAAAGAGATTTTTGTATCACAGGGGCATTATGAAAACAATATCTACATCTTTAATAGTCGAAAAATAGGCTTCATTATATAAACCTAATATATATATATATATATATATATATACACACATACACACACACACACACACACACACACACAATCTCACAAAAGTGAGTACAGCCCTCACATTTTTGTAAATATTTGATTATATCTTTTCATGTGACAACACTGAAGAAATGACACTTTGCTACAATGTAAAGTAGTGAGTGTACAGCTTGTATAACAGTGTAAATTTGCTGTCCCCAAAATAATGCAACACACAGCCATTAATGTTTAAACCGCTGGCAACTAAAGTGAGCACACCCCTAATTGAAAATGTCCAAATTGGGCCCAAAGTGTCAATATTTTGTGTGGCCACCATTATTTTCCAGCACTGCTTTAACACTCTTGGGCATGGAGTTCACCAGAGCTTCACAGGTTGCCACTGGAGTCCTCTCCCACTCCTCCATGATGACATCACGGAGCTGGTGGATGTTAGAGACCTTGTGCTCCTCCACCTGCCGTTTGAGGATGCCCCACAGATGCTCAATAGGGTTTAGGTCTGGAGACATGCTTGGCCAGTCCATCACCTTCACCATCAGATTCTTTAGCAAGGCAGTGGCCATCTTGGAGGTGTGTTTGGGGTCGTTATCATGCTGGAATACTGACCTGCGGCCCAGTCTCCGAAGGCTACAGTATGTCACAGTACATGTTGGCATTCATGGTTCCCTCAATGAACTGTAGTTCCCCTGTGCCAACAGCACTCATGCAGCCCCAGACCATGACACTCCCACCACCATGGTAGCCGCCACACACGCTTGACACCATCTGAACCAAATAAGTTTATCTTGGTCTCATCAGACCACAGGACATGGTTCCAGTAATCCATGTACAAACTGTTTGTGGGCTTCTTGTGCATCATCTTTAGAAGAGGCTTCCTTCTGGGATGACAGCCATGCAGACCAATTTGATGCAGTGTGTGGCGTATGGTCTGAGCACTGACAGGCTGACCCCCCCCCACCCCTTCAACCTCTGCAGCAATGCTGGCAGCACTCATACGCCTATTTCACACCTGTTCCCCATTCACACCTGAGACCGTGTAACACTAACGAGTCACATGACACCTGGGAGGGAAAATGGCTAATTTGGCCCAATTTGGACATTTTCACTTAGGAGTGTACTCACTTTAGTTGCCAGCGGTTTAGACATTAATGGCTGTGTGTTGAGTTATTTTGAGGGGACAGCAAATGTACACTGTTATACAAGCTGTACACTCACTACTTTACACTGTACCAAAGTGTCATTTCTTCAGTGTTGTCACATGAAAATGTATAATCAAATATTTACAAAAATGTGAGGGGTGTACTTACTTTTGTGAGATACTGTATATACACACACACACACACACACACACACACACACACACACA
>JAVLUX010000215.1:22382500-22425000 GCA_032164185.1 Moxostoma hubbsi
GTGTTGATTATTCATGTTTCTGGAGACGTTACATCAGAAATTTGCATAATTAATTCTGATACAATGTAACGTCCAGCATCATCCAATCACTGTCAATCATGTTCAAATAAAATGATCCATTATAAATGTTGAATCTATGTACTGATGATCATTGAGTGATCCAAACATCATCTGCAGCCTGAAACTGAACTTTAGATCAGATTTTAGGAGTGAACGCACTTAACTGCATAGAGAGATATAGGATGCTCCCTTGCTCCCTATTTAGTGCATGACTTAACCTCCAGTGTGCTGTCTGTCTGCACTGGTCTCAGAACAGTTATAGGAGAGCTATAGGATGTTCCCTTGCTCCCTATTTAATGCAATACTTAACCTCCAGTGTGCTGTCTGTCTGCACTGGTCTCAGAACAGTTATATGAGAGCTATAGGATTCTCCCTTGCTCCCTATTTAGTGCATGACTTAACCTCCAGTGTGCTGTCTGTCTGCACTGGTCTCAGAACAGTTATATGAGAGCTATAGGATTCTCCCTTGCTCCCTATTTAGTGCATGACTTAACCTCCAGTGTGCTGTCTGTCTGCACTGGTCTCAGAACAGTTATAGGAGAGCTATAGGATGTTCCCTTGCTCCCTATTTAATGCAATACTTAACCTCCAGTGTGCTGTCTGTCTGCACTGGTCTCAGAACAGTTATATGAGAGCTATAGGATTCTCCCTTGCTCCCTATTTAGTGCATGACTTAACCTCCAGTGTGCTGTCTGTCTGCACTGGTCTCAGAACAGTTATAGGAGAGCTATAGGATGCTCCCTTGCTCCCTATTTAGTGCATGACTTAACCTCCAGTGTGCTGTCTGTCTGCACTGGTCTCAGAACAGTTTGAAATGCACCTTATTATCATCATAACTCCATATAAAGCCTCTGAAAGTTTTTGGATGAACTCATTCATTCTCAATATGATAATGACAGTAAATATAGGAATGCATTTATTAATGTTAATAAATAGAATAATAATGTACAGTGATAATAAAATAAAATATAGAAAAAGTTATTAAAATTAAGATAAATAACACACAAGTGTGTTAATATTGAAAGTTATTCAAAATAACATGTTTTTCAACTTTTGAGGGAATTATGTCTGATAATCCACGTATGTGGACATCATGTTTATAACTGCACTGACGCACCAAAAATAAATACATTTTTTATAGCAGCATATCAAATGAAACTAGAGACTCTCCTCTTTACAACCAAACAGGTTACAATGAAACAACTTAGAGATTTCTTACCAGAGGCACTTTTGATGGCTCAGTGCCCATAGAAGCGCTTCAAGGAAATCAACGTCATGTTGTTGCGTCATGTGACTCACCATGCGGCACAAGTTTAACCCTTAAATGTCAGTCTAGAGTCACGTGAATAGTATTCAGTTGGTTTAAATGTATTTAAATTACGCATTGCAGATAGCAAAGCCAAAATACAACGTCCACGCGTATGGACGCGGGGTTGCACAAGGTTAAAAAAGGGGAACAATTCCTGCGATAAGTTCCATCCCAACTTTTTAGTTTCAACAGGAAATACTTTACCACAGCAAAGAAAACTGTACTCGTCAAGTCATTTGAAGGGTTTTTAGTATTTATAGCACATGCATGACAAAAACAAGAAGTAACAGTAGTCTGTATTATTGATACGGTTTCTGCAGTAGAGGTGTAGCAATATGATTTATCAATAGCCGCTGATTTTGTGTGTGTCTCTTTAAATGCAAATGAGCTGCTACTCCCCGCCCCCTCTCCGGAGGGCTGTGCCTTTAAAGCTCGTGCTTCGTTACTACAGCAACAACATATCAGAACCGATATGACTGACAGTGTAAATATCGGAGTTCAGGCAGGACTGGGATGAGAAATCGGCCCGGGGTTTTACACAGCAACTGGCCCAAAAGTTGAGCGGGGGGGCGTTCGCTGTCCTTTTCTGCATATAGTGGTGCCGTTTTGTGGTCCGCTCTGCATAACACGCCGGCTCATATTAGCTTATCACAGCCCATTCGGCCTGTTTCACGGCCGGCCCACCGGCCCGCTCGGTTCTCCCGATGGCCAGTCCGCCCCTGATCGGCCCCAAAGTGCGTCGGCCCACCGGGAAAATGCCCGGTATGTCAGATTACCGGTCCAGCTTGTCCACGGCGTCTTCAGCGGCTCTGATGCGGGAGTTCATGAAGACTCTTATGAACACTTATGAGACATTATTCTTCTCACTGTATCTGCTCCAGGACTGTGTGTACATCACTCAGGGGAGGAGCTATGATAATAGGGCGGAGTCTGTCACCAGTCGTGGGCGTGGCCTGATCTAACGTGACGTCACTTTAGAGCAGAAACAAAAACTGTTCATTTTGACACACTGTTCATGATGAATAGAAATATAAGAAAGACTTTTATTATTGTAGGGTGGTTGTGCACACACACACACACACACACACGCACACGCACACACACACACACACACACACACACACACACTGCCGACTCACATTTATGCACAAACACCACGTAAATGTGAATTTTGCATAATAGGTCCACTTTAACATGTTTACCTCTTCACCTGTCAGTCATTGCATTAAGGTGGGGCCAGCATCTTGCCAACCAATACCGGGGGTTTTAAGAATGGCATACGACTTCAGTGGCATCGGGCATGTTTTGTCATGAAGTCAAGGAGCATTTACAATTTACATTCATAAAATTACATTTTAATTTTAAAACTGCTGTAATTAATCATCTAATTAAAACCACTGCATGTTTACTTTAAGAAAGTAATGTTGTCATTACTCACTGTTTGTGTTTATGACAATATAGGTAAAGATGACTCCCACAACTGAATTTCTCATTGTATGTTGTGCATGTTTTTATGCATGTGGGGTGGAGGGTGTCAGTGCACCCTGCTGCAAAAACAAGATCTTATAGGAATCACTGTCCTACTGTGTGTGTGTGTGTGTGTGTTTTATCTCATTACGGTTTGGCCGTGTGACTACACAAGATCTTTTCGCAGTAGGAACACCTGCACATTCTGTAATCTGATTAATTCCACAGAATCGACTGGCATCCAGACTGTGTGTGTGCTGTGCATGTGTGTTAATGTATAGAATATATAGTAGATCTTTATGTTCCTTTAAGCACAGTTTGTTAACAAAAATGTGTTCCATGCAGTGTGTGCACGCAAAATTCTCAATTCCCCCATGTAACTGGTAATTAACCTATGGCTAAGAAGTATGCTGATATAAGGTGGAAAAAAAAGTATGTGAACCCTTTGGAATTACCTGCATTTATGTATAAATTTGTCTTCAAATCTGGTTTGATTTTCATATATGTGACAATAATGAACAAAACACAATCAGTTTTAACTTGTGGCATACACAATAAAATATTTTTGTTGTTCATATTGAATACAATCAATCAAACATTCACAGTGTAGGCTGGAAAAAGTATGTGAACCCCCTAGGTTAATGACGTCAACAAAAGCTAACTAGAGTCAGGAGTTGGCAAACCTGGCATACAATTCATGAAGCCAGATTGGAGGTGTGGGTTAGAGCTACTTTGACTTGTAAAAAGCACTCAAACATTTTGAGTTTGATATTCACAAGAAGCATCTGCAGACGTGGACAGAAAGAGATCTCAGAAGACCTACGATCAAGAACGTTTGCTTTGCATGAAGCTGGAAAAGGTCACAAAGATATCTGGTAGACTTTAGATATTCATCTGTCCACAGATAGACAAACTGTCTATAAATGGAAATGATTTAGTACTATAGGTACTCTCACTAGAAGTGGCTGTTAGATATTCATCTGTCCACAGTTAGACAAACTGTCTATAAATGGAGATGATTTAGTACTATAGGTACTCTCACTAGAAGTGGCCGTTAGATATTCATCTTTGCACAGTTAGACAAACTGTCTATAAATGGAGATGATTTAGTACTATAGGTACTCTCACTAGAAGTGGCCGTTAGATATTCATCTTTGCACAGTTAGACAAACTGTCTATAAATGGAAATGATTTAGTACTATAGGTACTCTCTCTAGAAGTGGCCGTTAGATATTCATCTGTCCACAGTGAAACAAACTGTCTATAAATGGAGGTGATTTAGTACTATAGGTACTCTCACTAGAAGTGGCCGTTAGATATTCATCTGTCCACAGTTAGACAAACCGTCTATAAATGGAGATGATTTAGTACTATAGGTACTCTCTCTAGAAGTGGCCGTTAGACATTCATCTGTCCACTGTTAGACAAACCGTCTATAAATGGAGATGATTTAGTACTATAGGTACTCTCACTAGAAGTGGCCGTTAGATATTCATCTGTCCACAGTGAGACAAACTGTCTATAAATGGAGATGATTTAGTACTATAGGTACTCTCACTAGAAGTGGACGTTAGATATTCATCTGTGCACAGTTAGACAAACTGTCTATAAATGGAGATGATTTAGTACTATAGGTACTCTCACTAGAAGTGGCCGTTAGATATTCATCTTTGCACAGTTAGACAAACTGTCTATAAATGGAAATGATTTAGTACTATAGGTACTCTCTCTAGAAGTGGCCGTTAGATATTCATCTGTCCACAGTGAAACAAACTGTCTATAAATGGAGGTGATTTAGTACTATAGGTACTCTCACTAGAAGTGGCCGTTAGATATTCATCTGTCCACAGTTAGACAAACCGTCTATAAATGGAGATGATTTAGTACTATAGGTACTCTCTCTAGAAGTGGCCGTTAGACATTCATCTGTCCACTGTTAGACAAACCGTCTATAAATGGAGATGATTTAGTACTATAGGTACTCTCACTAGAAGTGGCCGTTAGATATTCATCTGTGCACAGTTAGACAAACTGTCTATAAATGGAGATGATTTAGTACTATAGGTACTCTCTCTAGAAGTGGCCGTTAGACATTCATCTGTCCACAGTTAGACAAACTGTCTATAAATGGAGATGATTTAGTACTATAGGTACTCTCTCTAGAAGTGACCGTTAGATATTCATCTGTCCACAGTTAGACAAACCGTCTATAAATGGAGATGGTTTAGTACTATAGGTACTCTCTCTAGAAGTGGCCGTTAGACATTCATCTGTCCACTGTTAGACAAACTGTCTATAAATGGAGATGATTTAGTACTATAGGTACTCTCACTAGAAGTGGCCGTTAGATATTCATCTGTCCACAGTGAGACAAACTGTCTATAAATGGAGATGATTTAGTACTATAGGTACTCTCTCTAGAAGTGGCCGTTAGATATTCATCTGTCCACTGTTAGACAAACTGTCTATAAATGGAGATGGTTTAGTACTATAGGTACTCTCACTAGAAGTGGCCGTTAGATATTCATCTTTGCACAGTTAGACAAACTGTCTATAAATGGAGATGGTTTAGTACTATAGGTACTCTCTCTAGAAGTGGCCGTTAGATATTCATCTGTCCACTGTTAGACAAACTGTCTATAAATGGAGATGGTTTAGTACTATAGGTACTCTCACTAGAAGTGGCCGTTAGATATTCATCTGTCCACAGTTAGACAAACTGTCTATAAATGGAGATGATTTAGTACTATAGGTACTCTCTCTAGAAGTGGCCGTTAGATATTCATCCGTGCACAGTTAGACAAACTGTCTATAAATGGAGATGGTTCAGTACTATAGGTACTCTCACTAGAAGTGGCCGTTAGATATTCATCTGTCCACAGTTAGACAAACTGTCTATAAATTGAGATGGTTTAGTACTATAGGTACTCTCACTAGAAGTGGCCGTTAGACATTCATCTGTCCACAGTTAGACAAACTGTCTATAAATGGAGATGATTTAGTACTATAGGTACTCTCTCTAGAAGTGACCGTTAGATATTCATCTGTCCACAGTTAGACAAACCGTCTATAAATGGAGATGGTTTAGTACTATAGGTACTCTCTCTAGAAGTGGCCGTTAGACATTCATCTGTCCACTGTTAGACAAACTGTCTATAAATGGAGATGATTTAGTACTATAGGTACTCTCTCTAGAAGTGGCCGTTAGATATTCATCCGTGCACAGTTAGACAAACTGTCTATAAATGGAGATGGTTCAGTACTATAGGTACTCTCACTAGAAGTGGCCGTTAGATATTCATCTGTCCACAGTTAGACAAACTGTCTATAAATTGAGATGGTTTAGTACTATAGGTACTCTCTCTAGAAGTGGCCGTTAGATATTCATCTGTCCACAGTTAGACAAACTGTCTATAAATTGAGATGGTTTAGTACTATAGGTACTCTCACTAGAAGTGGCCGTCCAGTCAAGATGACTCAAAGGACACACCGCAGAATGATCAATGAGGTAATAAAGATCCCTGGAGTGCCAGATAAAGACTTGAAGGAATCATTGGAACTGGTTAACATCTCTGTTCATGAGTCTACTATACAGAAAACATTAAACAGGTATGTGTCCATGGCAGGATATCACGAAGGAAATCCACCTTTTGGAGTGTGCCAGTCAGAGTCCAGACCTGAACCCAATAGAGATGCTGTGGAATGACCTCAAGAGAGCCGTTCACACCAGACATCCAAACAATATGTCAGATCTGAAGCAGTTCTGTAAGGAAGAATGATCCAAAATAACTTCTGAATGTTGTGCAGGTTTAATCCGCAGCTACCGGAAACACTTGAGTTATTGCTGCCAAAGTACGATCGACCAGTTATTAAATCCAAGGGTTCACTTACTTTTTCCACATCACTGTGAATGTTTAATGGGATGTGTTCAATAAAGACATGAAAGATTATAATTGTTTGTGTGTTGTTAGTTTAAGCACATTGTGTTTGTCTATACTTGTGACTTTAATGAAGATGGGATCACATTTTATGAGCAATTAATGCAGAAAACCAGCTAATTTCAAAGGGTTCACATACTTTTTCTTGCCACTGTATACAGTATATCATGCAATGGTAGAAATGTGACAACTGGTACAGATTTTGCTATATTGTTTATACTGCAGTGGGTATATTTGCGCCGCTAACAGTTTTCATTTTTACACAAACAAGAGTTACAAATATAACCGGAGTTCAGAGAAAAAACAGAGCGGGACGTGTCCCAAATCAAGTCAAAACAAGGAACAACCAGGGGGTGCATGTCAAATGTTCCTTAATCTGTATAATCAAATCCTTTGCATCAGAACATATTATTTAATATATCCACCCTTTTCTGTGGTGTTTCCTGCAACAATTAAAACCACTATATAAAATGACTCATACATGACATAAGAGTTTTGGTGCCCACATCAACCTAACACAATCCTAAAGCCTTAAAGTGGATATTGAAGAAGCTCTCAGCTTTGTGCCACAAGCTTAATTAACAAATTAATTCAGAGTCTTAGTGTTTAACTTAAAACCTCAAGTTCAATCAGCACACCAATCTGTGCACGGAGACACACGATAACAAATCCACACAGAAGAATTAATCACTTTATAGGGTACAGAAATAGAAACAAGTCTGGTAACTAGCCTGTAATTAACAGACACATGGAGAACTTCCTGTAAAAAACCCTGATAAAGCTTCTGACAGCAGTGAATAAATTGCACTGCTTTAAAACGGATATACTACATGAACACTTATTTGTACAATAGTACAGTTACACTTTCTGAAGTTGGCGGTAGATCGTCTTACCATGTCTCAGGTTGGTCCAGTCAATGGAAGAGAAGAACGGATGAGAGCGTAAACCCTCGTATCCCAGACACTCCCGAGACCCACATAACAAACTCTGGAGCAGATCCACAAACTGAGCGCTGGCTTTCGGTTCCTCTGGGAACTTCAAATTACCCTGAGAACAAAAACGACACATAATCGATTAATCGCCGATAGTTTTTAAACTTGACTTATTGAATGTTAAAACATTTTCCTAGTCTTTCCTTACTATGACACAGTCATAAATGCAACAAGAGCCTAAAATTAATACAAATTCATTTATGCTTATTGTGTCAATGTTTATTGTGCAACCAAAATATCAATAATAACCAGAAAGAATAATAAGATTTGGTCCATAATGCACTTTTAACTATTAAAAAAAAGTCTGAAATATACCAGGACTTTTATTTGGAAAAATCTGTGCTCCCAGCTCACACAAACGCATAAGGGAAACTTAACATACACTCTTACAATCATCTACAATGCATTACAATTAGTACTGAAAGTCCATTAATCATATAATTTTTCCTAGTTAATTGCGATTAATCACACATTTTGAAAGGGCTGAAATTTTACTCTAAGCATACTTCTTTTCCGCTCAAAATGCATTTATTTTCAAATAAAACAATATGTGCCAATATAATGCTTTATTAAATTATCTGCACATATATAGCGCTTTTTTTAACCTTAGAGGTTACCAAACCGCTTTACACTGTGTCCCAATCCCCCATTCTCACACTCACACACCAATGACGGCAGAGCTGCCATGCAAGGCGCTAGCCTGTCATTGGAAGCAACTTGGGGTTCAGTGTCTTGTCCAAGGACTCTTCGGCATGTGGAGTCATGTGGGCCGGGAATCGAACCGCCAACCCTGCGATTAGTGGCCAACCCGCTCTACATCCAGAGCCACAACCGCCACCGTTGACCTCTACAAAAAACTATCATCAACTATCGTCATTGATTAATCTGTAAAACAGATATATCGGTTGACCTCTACAAAAAATCTATTAGCAACTATCAGCTTTGATTAATCTGTAAAACAGATATATCGGTTGACCTCTACAAAAAATCTATTAGCAACTATCAGCTTTGATTAATCTGTAAAACCGTTATATCAGTTGACCTCTACAAAAAACTATTAGCAACTATCGGCTTTGATTAATCTGTAAAACCGTTATATCGGTTGACCTCTACAAAAAACTATTAGCAACTATCGGCTTTGATTAATCTGTAAAACCGTTATATCGGTTGACCTCTACAAAAAAACTATCATCAACTATCGGCTTTGATTAATCTGTAAAACAGATAAATCGGTTGACCTCTACAAAAAACTATCATCAACTATAGTCATTGATTAATCTGTAAAACAGATATATCGGTTGACCTCTACAAAAAACTATCAGCTTTGATTAATCTGTAAAACAGATATATCGGTTGACCTCTACAAAAAAACTATCATCAACTATCGTCATTGATTAATCTGTAAAACCGATATATCGGCTGACCTCTATAAAAACTATTAGCAACTATCAGCTTTGATTAATCTGTAAAACCGATATATCGGTTGACCTCTAGAAAAAACTATCAGCAACTATCGGCTTTGATTAATCTGTAAAACCGATATATCGGTTGACCTCTACAAAAAAACTATCATCAACTATCGTCATTGATTAATCTGTAAAACCGATATATCGGCTGACCTCTATAAAAACTATTAGCAACTATCGGCTTTGATTAATCTGTAAAACAGATATATCGGCTGACCTCTATAAAAACTATCAGCAACTATCAGCTTTGATTAATCTGTAAACCAGATATATCGGCTGACCTCTACAAAAAACTATTAGCAACTATCGGCTTTGATTAATCTGTAAAACAAATATATCGGCTGACCTCTACAAAAAAACTATCAGCTTTGATTAATCTGTAAAACAGATATATCGGTTGACCTCTACAAAAAAACTACTAGCAACTATCGGCTTTGATTAATCTGTAAAACCGATATATCGGCTGACCTCTATAAAAACTATTAGCAACTATCAGCTTTGATTAATCTGTAAAACAGATAAATCGGTTGACCTCTACAAAAAACTATCATCAACTATAGTCATTGATTAATCTGTAAAACAGATATATCGGTTGACCTCTACAAAAAACTATCAGCTTTGATTAATCTGTAAAACAGATATATCGGTTGACCTCTACAAAAAATCATTAGCAACTATCAGCTTTGATTAATCTGTAAAACCGTTATATCGGTTGACCTCTACAAAAAACTATTAGCAACTATCAGCTTTGATTAATCTGTAAAACCGATATATCGGTTGACCTCTATAAAAACTATTAGCAACTATCAGCTTTGATTAATCTGTAAAACCGATATATCGGTTGACCTCTAGAAAAAACTATCAGCAACTATCGGCATTGATTAATCTGTAAAACAGATATATCGGCTGACCTCTACAAAAAACTATCAGCAACTATCGGCTTTGATCTGTAAAACAGATATATCGGTTGACCTCTACAAAAAAAACTACTAGCAACTATCAGCTTTGATTAATCTGTAAAACCGATATATCGGCTGACCTCTATAAAAACTATTAGCAACTATCAGCTTTGATTAATCTGTAAAACCGATATATCGGTTGACCTCTAGAAAAAACTATCAGCAACTATCGGCTTTGATTAATCTGTAAAACCGATATATCGGTTGACCTCTACAAAAAAACTATCATCAACTATCGTCATTGATTAATCTGTAAAACCGATATATCGGCTGACCTCTATAAAAACTATTAGCAACTATCGGCTTTGATTAATCTGTAAAACAGATATATCGGCTGACCTCTATAAAAACTATCAGCAACTATCAGCTTTGATTAATCTGTAAACCAGATATATCGGCTGACCTCTACAAAAAACTATTAGCAACTATCGGCTTTGATTAATCTGTAAAACAAATATATCGGCTGACCTCTACAAAAAAACTATCAGCTTTGATTAATCTGTAAAACAGATATATCGGTTGACCTCTACAAAAAAACTACTAGCAACTATCGGCTTTGATTAATCTGTAAAAACGATATATCGGCTGACCTCTATAAAAACTATTAGCAACTATCAGCTTTGATTAATCTGTAAAACAGATAAATCGGTTGACCTCTACAAAAAACTATCATCAACTATAGTCATTGATTAATCTGTAAAACAGATATATCGGTTGACCTCTACAAAAAACTATCAGCTTTGATTAATCTGTAAAACAGATATATCGGTTGACCTCTACAAAAAATCATTAGCAACTATCAGCTTTGATTAATCTGTAAAACCGTTATATCGGTTGACCTCTACAAAAAACTATTAGCAACTATCAGCTTTGATTAATCTGTAAAACCGATATATCGGTTGACCTCTATAAAAACTATTAGCAACTATCAGCTTTGATTAATCTGTAAAACCGATATATCGGTTGACCTCTAGAAAAAACTATCAGCAACTATCGGCATTGATTAATCTGTAAAACAGATATATCGGCTGACCTCTACAAAAAACTATCAGCAACTATCGGCTTTGATCTGTAAAACAGATATATCGGTTGACCTCTACAAAAAAAACTACTAGCAACTATCAGCTTTGATTAATCTGTAAAACCGATATATCGGCTGACCTCTATAAAAACTATTAGCAACTATCAGCTTTGATTAATCTGTAAACCAGATATATCTGTTGACCTCTACAAAAAACTATTAGCAACTATCGGCTTTGATTAATCTGTAAAACAAATATATCGGCTGACCTCTACAAAAAAACTATCAGCTTTGATTAATCTGTAAAACAGATATATCGGCTGACCTCTACAAAAAACTATCAGCAACTATCGGCTTTGATCTGTAAAACAGATATATCGGTTGACCTCTACAAAAAAACTACTAGCAACTATCGGCTTTGATTAATCTGTAAAACCGATATATCGGCTGACCTCTACAAAAAACTATTAGCAACTATCGGCTTTGATTAATCTGTAAAACAAATATATCGGCTGACCTCTACAAAAAAACTATCAGCTTTGATTAATCTGTAAAACCGATATATCGGTTGACCTCTACAAAAAAACTACTAGCAACTATCGCCTTTGGTTTTTGCCAATAACCGATAGTGGCCGTCGACGTAAAAAAAAATTAAATAATCAAGACATGTTTACCAGAATATTTTTCACTCACACATGAGGAATTAATTATTTTCATATATATGCACCAATTTAACAATATATAGTAAGAGACCACAATTGTAACCTACATATATTTGCACTAAAACATTTGAAAGCAGCCAAATGCCAGACAGAAACTTCTGTGAACATTTGTGAGTTGGTGATGTAAACGAATTGTTGAATTGGTTTTGAACTGCTTCATTGAAACGCAGTTTAAAAAAAAAAAAAGATGGGCAGAAATGAATTAAACGTCCAAACTCAATCTGGATTTCAATGGTACAACAAGATACTTTCATTGGTTCTGTGTTGAAACTACAGTGCATACATAATGTATGTTGCCTCAGGAATCAGAAGAGAAATAAACTGATTCAAGGTCTATTTTCAAAATGGAATGAAACTTCATGAATGTTAAAACATCAACAGCAGAAACTTCCATCCTCACCTGAAAGTTCATGATGTTGTTGATAGTTTTTGCTGAGGTGCCATCAGTGAAGGGTGATTTCATGTAGATCATTTCATAAGCAATGATGCCCAGAGACCACCAGTCGCTCTCTGGAACATAGCTGAAAGCTGCTCCTCCGTTCAATGCGGACAGATTCTTTGGAGCCAGAAAATCTTGAGCTCCCACTGGGTGTTTGGAGCACGACACCTGCACAACATTAGGACAACGCAATTCAGTAAATCCTCATCAAAACCTACATCAATGTGTACAGTCAACATGGAACGGCATTGCAACTAGGGATGCACTGATATGAAACCTTTTGGCCGATACTGATTTTAACAAAATAACAAACAGTTTTTTACTGTTTTAACAAAAAATTATTTCCATTGAATCTGTTGAACACATGACAGGCCAAAATGTCTAAGAGAGCCACAAGAAAAGACAAATAGAAAATAAAAAGATTTGAAAAATAACCAATTATAATAACATGATGATTGATGTAAAAAAAAAAAAGTGTTATTTTGCACTTTTGTGCACTTCTGGTTTTGCGGTTCAAAACAATGTAATGCACATTTTACATGTATGTGCAGTATATGATAAAATATCACAGATTAAGCATATGTTGAGCAGTTCCATGTTAACCACATCATGGAAAAACAAACAAAATATTCACCAAATGAGCAAAACCCCCTTTTAAATTCAGTATTATAGTGGTATAATGGACAATAGATAATGGCATTCAGACCGCTAGAGGGCGCCGCTTGCTCACACAGTGCTGACTGAAGAAACGCAGCATTTTAAGGTTTAGTAATCGTGCAAGGCCATCTTGTGATTTTCAATGTCTCAGAAGTCCAAGTCTGCTGGTTTCAAAGTATTTCAGATGTTTTCCATCCTCATGTAGCCTCTAGGAAAGTGCCGTTTTCACAACTGTCACGTCCACTTATGGCGGTTTTCCCACATTAATGTGAATAAAAATGAAATATTACATATTCTCAGGAGTGCCAACCCTTCTACATATTGTAGCTAATATTATTATTCCTTGATTGTACATGTTAATTCACAGAGAATTAAATCACAAATCACTCAAATCACTTTATTATTGTCACAATGTAACAATGTGTGTCATTAATTTTACTAAATAAATCAACCATCCGTGTTTCATATCTGCGTTTTCATGCTTATATGCGATATGCTGATGGTTTAAATTTGGTCAATAATTGTGTACCCTTGGGGGGGCCTGGGTACCTCAGTGAGTATAGACGCTGACTACCACCCCTGGGGTTTCCCAAGCAACCAAATTGGCCCCGGTTGCTAGGGAGGGTAGAGTCACATGGGGTAAACCTCCTCGTGGTCTCTATAATGCGGTTCTCGCTCTCGGTGGGGCGTGTGGTGGGTTGAGTGTGGATGCTGCGGAGAATAGTGTGAAGCCTCCATACGTGCTACGTCTCCATGGTAACGCGCTCAACATGTCACATGATAAGATGTGTGGATTGACGATCTCAGACGCGGAGGCAACTAAGATTCGTCCTCAGCCACCCGGATTGAGGCGAGTCACTACGCCACCATGAGGACTTGAGCACATTGGGAATTGGGCGTTCCACATTGGGGAGAAAATAATAATAATAATAATAATAATAATAATAATAATAATATTAATAATAAGTGCATCCCTAATTGCAACCAATTTGCAGATGTTTCAATCAATAGCATATAATGGTTCAACATTAACTAGCTTTCTTGCCAACATCAGCGATTCATCTCTGAATAACGTAACATTACAATGACAAAATCACACTCGTTACCGTTCTGTTAGAATTCAGTCTGGCTGCTGACCCAAAATCCGCCAGTTTAATGTGACCCGTGCGGTCGATCAGAACATTCTCCGGTTTAATGTCTCTGCAGAAACAAGATTGAATTAAAACCATCAGGAAAACTCACCTGGAGAGAAAACATAACAGTTCTTAAGTTTCAGAAGGTCACTGTTTTGAAAAAAGTCTCTGTGCCGTTCCAGTGAGGATGAGGACGTATAGGAGATTCGTTTCGACATGGCCTTATTTGTAAAAGATTAGAAGGTACTTGTTTAACATTCTAGTACACACCAAAATCTCTCAGTTCAAAGTTCGCATTAATCAGTCTATCAAGATTGGATGAGAACACTTGTACCTGTGAACGTATCCCATCTGATGTACGGTGTGAATGGCCTGTACGAGCTCCGCGAGATAAAACTGAGCCATAGACTCGTCAAACTGATCTTCATATCTGTTCATCAAGGTCATGAGATCACCGCCGGACATATACTCCATGACCTGTTTAAAATAAACACAGACTTTTCATATTTCATCTCAAGCATTCTTTCACTGACACTTGTGTCCACTTAATTAACAAGTACACTAACTATAGAACAAACACTTATTTAGGGACAAAATAGTTTGGTGTGGTGGGAAGGACGTCACAACTGTGGGACAGTCGTCATTTTTGTAAAATTGATAGAAATCATGTTCACACAATAATGATTGAAATGGTTTGTTTATTCAATACCATAAACTGGCAATAATGCCATTTGTTTGCCTGTAACTGTGTTCAGAATGCTGGCATATGTATTGAAAAACAGACTTGTATAAGTTTTATTCTATTTTTAAGTTGTAAAGTAGCTGAAAGCGTCTCAATACCAGCATGTGGGGCAGAGAGTCTGCAGCTCTCCTGAACTCAACAGCGCCCCTCTGGTTATCCAATGGAAATCTGTGGTCAAATATGGTACTGCAACGAGCCCTCATTGAGACCCATTGAGACAGAAATTAATCTGCACATAATCTTAGTGCCAAACCAATAAACGTGTGTAACAGCGTGTTGTTTGCAAAATTCAAGACCATCAAACAGCTTGAAAAGTCAGACATAAAAAATAGTTTATCAATCAAAAGATAAGATTAGGTGAGAAGACATTGCATGTTTGTATGATGACAAACTGCATGTCAAAAAGCCTTGGCTCTCGAAACTTTATGATTTAAAACATTATTATCATTATAAAGCATTTCGTTTATGGCATGTAGATAGTTCTGTTTCTCTCCGTATCCTCCCTGGGGTTCTTCAACAACACTTAACATTATAAAATAACATTTAGATTTCGATCTGCAACAAGTCAACGTTTTAAGATAAAACTTATTTAGAATATAAGAATCAACATTATGTTCTTAGGGTGCCGCCTTGTGGTGGAATAATGCAAGTACAACACGTATTGTGTCGGTGCATTTGTGTTTGGATAATGAGTTGAACGAGTTTAATAATGTAAAAATAAATAAAAAGCTAGATCGGCCACACGAGCCGCTACCGAATGAGACTATCGTATAACAAAAGAAAATAAACAACTATTTCATAAAACCGCTGCTTACATGGGGAGATATTTCAGCAGGTCACAAACATGGAGTCTAATTCTTTGACTAAGTCAATTGCTTATGAGACGAAGTCAAACTTTGAGTCCAGGATTTCCATCTCCGATTCTTTTTTTTTTTTCTCTCCAATCTGGAACGCCCAATTCCCAATGCGCTCGAAGTCCTCGTGGTGGCGTAGTGACTCGCCTCAATCCGGGTGGCGGAGGACGAATCTCAGTTGCCTCCGTGTCTGAGACCGTCAATCCGCGCATCTCATCACGTGACTTGTCGAGCCCGTTACCATGGAGACAGAGCGTGTGTGGAGGCTTCACGCTACTCTCTGCGGCATCCACGCACAACTCACCACACGCCCCACCGAGAGCGAGAACCACATTATAGTGACCACGAGGAGGTTACCCCATGTGACTCTACCCTCCCTAGCAACCGGGCCAATATGGAGTCAGTCAGCACGCCCTTTTACTTCTGTCTCTCACCTTCCTCTTCTTGTGCATCCTTGAGCAATTTGAAACTCAAGTCACTGCTTCCTTCGGATGAACTGCTGTTGCTTTTATAAAGTAAATGATCAGCCAATGAGACGTGAGCTTTAAACGACGCCACAGGCGACACTTAACTACCCTATAAAGACCTGAACATCTACAACACTTATCCAGCGTTTAAACCGAGAGCTTTCTGATCTACAGATCTCCAGCTTGAAAATAAATAGACCCAAATGTAAACGGTTAATTATTTAGTGGTTTACAGCAGCGGTAAATGAGCAATCGGCGAGAGTCTAGTTTGACTAATACATCGATAAGAAATGTTTATGAAGATAAGAGGGCAAAACAGCCCGAGTGATTTCACTGGAAAATCAAAAGGAGACGCAAAGAAAATGATCATTAAGATGAAGTCAACCATCCCTCTAGATGATATCCTCTCAGCACAAAGTCTAAAATCTATTATAAAGTTCATGTCCAAACTCAAAAGTACAAAACATCAAATGATGTCCCTGACAATCACTGTTGTAGCCGTTTTACGAAGCAAAACTGTGTTAGATTTGTGTTAGACATGCATTTATGAGTCAGTGATGCACCCACTGAGAATCATGTTGAAAGAGCCTTTGACGAGGAGGAGGGCGGGGCCGGACAGTGAGTGCACACGGCCGGCCCCCAATCGGGCTAATCAGATGAGGAGAGGGATAAGGACGAGCCAGATGTGGCAGTTGGGGAGAGAGAGAGAGCCACATGCAGCTTCCATGTGCGTTTATGTTTTCATTAAACATTATTTTGAATGTTCAGCCGGTTGCCACCTCCTCGGAGAGGAGAAGGAGGACGGCAGCGATGGTGGAGTTGTTGCCAGCCGCCTGGATGCGGAGGAGCGGCTGCCTGGATGCGGAGGAGCGGCCAGCGGCCGCCTGGATGCGGAGGAATGGCCAGCGGCTGCCTGGATGCAGAGGAATGGCCAGCGGCTGCCTGGATGCGGAGGAGCGGCCAGCAGCCGCCTGGATGCGGAGGAGCGGCCAGCGGCTGCCTGGATGCGGAGGAGCGGCCAGCGGCTGCCTGGATGCGGAGGAGCGGCCAGCGGCTGCCTGGATGCGGAGGAGCGGCTGCCTGGATGCGGAGGAGCGGCCAGCAGCCGCCTGAATGCGGAGGAATGGCCAGCGGCTGCCTGGATGCGGAGGAATGGCCAGCGGCTGCCTGGATGCGGAGGAGCGGCTGCCTGGATGCGGAGTCAGCGAGGGGAGGAGGGGCTTGCTACCAGCCGCTAGAATGTGGAGGGGCGTTCAGTCCACAAGGGGTCGGAGGACTCGCTGCTGTCCACCCAGAGAGGAGCGGCTGTCGTCCTCAACAGGGTGGAGAGGTGGTCGAGGAGCAGGCGATGGCGTGTCTGGGAACCGGCGAGCAATTTTTTTTCTCCCTCTCACTGTCGTTCCACCTCGCTCTTTGCTTCTCCCATTTTCCCTCCCCTTGTCTCCCTCCCAAGCCTCAAAAGTGGGGAAAGCCTGCCAGCAAGCGTAGCTGGAAGGGGGGTGGTTGTACGTCATGCCAGGGTGCCCCAGCCTGAGGCAAAGGAGGGAGGAGTGTGACGAGGAGGAGGGCGGGGTGATCAGCCGGAAAGGGATGAGGCCGAGCCGGATGTGGCAGTTCGGGAGAGAGAGAGCCACACACAGCTGCTGCATCCAGCTCGGCCTCATCCCTCTCCGGCTGATTAGCCCGATTGGGGGCCGGCCCAGTGCACTCATAGCCCCGCCCTCCTCCTCATCACAGGCCTAATTTGTATCGGTATTTCTCCATCTGTTGTTTTAGAAGTTGTTGGGTAAAATTGTTTGGATTTGGGAAGGTTGTTACATCATGATTTTTTGACCACTTCGTTATTTTGATGATATTTTCGGTTAGTTTGAAGTATAATTTGAATTTAGGAATATTTGTGTCACATTTTTTTTCCCCATCTACAAATTAATACAATTGTTCAAAATCAAAATCGTCCGGTAGAAGTGCGTTTTAAACAATTATTGTTAATACTATGATTTGTGCATCAGTAGATGAAAATGACACATAATAATTACGCTCTTCATCCTTTAACAGAGCGTGCATTCAACTTCTGAGGAGAACCACATGTTCCATGCGTATACAAAGAAGCCTGTAAAAAATAAAAATAAATATGCCTGTCAATCAACAACGACGCAGTTAATGCACAAAAGAGCAAAAGTCCATATTTATATTCTTCAATTCATTGCATACAGACCATTTACACAACCATCTTCTTATGAATGTGTTCCTTTACATCACTGGTGCTTGACAGGGAATGGACTCATATATATATATATGACACAGTCGGAGACGGAGAAGAACCTCAGATTTATACTGCACTTGACCCATTAGTGCTTTGCACGTGCAATTTCACCAAACCCACTTGCGCCTAGACTTAGCAAACGCATGCACGAAAATACCAAAACTTCATGGCCGTGCCCACTGACTTTATGCTTAAGATTAATCGAATAGTGCTGCGCTTAGTGCTCGTAAAATAAGGCCCATACAGGATGGAGAAACTCCAGTCACATCCTTTCCCCGGACGTCCTCTTTTCGGACCTTAAAAACAGTGTTTGCAATACATGTCTGAGAATGTACGTGCCTCGCCTCACTTGTTTACATTCAGCCGGTAAAGTTGAGCTCATGTCTGATATAGATGTGTTCATTGTAAGGCTTAACAGGCAGATTTCAGACAGTCAAGTGGTCATTAAACCTGAGATGTGCTGGAAATGACACTGTGGGTGGAATCTGTGACATGCACTGTTGGACACTTTTAGTAACCATAAATAAATAAATAAATAAACTTTTGAGTGTGAAAAGTGCTTTAATGAGAATTTACTTCCTATTCCGCAATGCTAAAAGTGCCTGAAGCTGAAGAAACACATTGTTATGCATTAAACAACCGTATAATTATCATTCATTTCAGTTGCATTCATTAACAATAAACAATATTTTCACAGTATTTATTCGTTTCAACACATACTAGAACATTTTTTTATCGAACCGATTATCAGTCTCAACTGCATTGTTCACCGGAAACTTCCATCCTGCCCCCTTCTGTGCGACCTTCGGGACATTATTGGCTTTTTCATTTTTGTTTTTCGATCATTTTAGCTGTTAAAGCCAACGGCACACATTGTGCCAAAGGTGTGTATTTTGGGGGGAATTTTATATATAATATAAATACATCCTATAATACATCTATAACACACTGTGTACACACAATAGTCACACTCGGGACCTTCAGGATAAAAATGTCCCCATTGAATCCCATTAAAACTGCAATATTTGATCCCAGTGCCATTAAAGCATAACATCATGAGTTATATGATATTATACTTTCATTCTGGAGTCCTGACTTCAACATTTACATGTTTAATATTTTCCACCAGATGGCGCCATTTTCCTCATGTTTATCCTGTGGAGCAAATACAAACTTTTCCCCTATTGTCTGTTTGCTGTATTATAGAGACCTGCAGGACAACTGAATACATGATGCAGATACAAGTGTGTGTGTGATCCGTGTGTGTGTGTGTGTGATCCGTGTGTGTGTGTGTGTGTGTGTGTGTGTGTGAGTCAAGTGTAACTTTTTTAAAGTCTGAGTAACGTTTTTAAATGGATGCATAAGGGTTAAATCCCGAATAGGCTCCTCACACACTCCAGATGTGATTTGCCCCCGGGTGGGGCATGTAAACACACACACGCACACACACGCACACACACACCCCTCGCACAAGAGCATGAATGGAAAGAAATGCTGATGGGATTTCAACGGCAAGCGTGGAATTCTAGCCCACGTTTCCTAGCAACAAGACAGTGAGGGTCTTTTCAGCACAACACTCGGGCAAAGACGGATTACGGATATCCTCCCCTCCTTTCCCGGGGGCTTCTGAATGAAGGCAGAACGAGAAAATCATCTCTCGGGTTACTCTGTACATTTGCCCTCATAAAGGGGGAAAACCTCCAACACACCCACCGATACTGCAACTAATCACATCTGTGCATCAGTCCTGAGCAACACTGTAAAACACATGCGTGCACCGATTTATAATAAGTGAGGTGTTGGACCTCTAACTTTACTGCAACCATAAATCTCTCAGCTTTGAAATATTGATCCTTTGAACTGAGGCAAGAGGTCAGCGTGTGACGTTTCAGTCTCCTATTGGTTGCGCGTCCTCTTTTCATACGAATTCACGGTTCAGAGTTCGCCAAGCTTGAACTTCGGTACGCTGCATAGTACGAAATTTCTCCGCATGAGCTTGTGCTGCCGCTCTTATTTGGATGAGATTGAATGGAGCAGAAAGTGTAGTGTGAACGCCCCTTAACTCTGGGCACCAAACTGGCAATGTTACTTTAATTGCTGGTAACACTGAATCAGACATTGACATCTGTTTCCTGAATGAATGACTAGATTGAGCTTGTAGTCCACTCAGAGGCCGAGATATTCAATGAAATAATGAGGGTGTTGCTTGAACTGAACATTAGACTGAATGTCTATGGACGAGCACATCTGTGAGGGGTGAAATGTGTTAGAGCGCCACCTACAGTTCACATCTGTGTATTGTGATGGAATGCGTTAGAGCGCCACCTACAGTTCACATCTGTGTATTGTGATGGAATGCGTTAGAGCGCCACCTACAGTTCACATCTGTGTATTGTGATGGAATGCGTTAGAGCGCCACCTACAGTTCACATCTGTGTATTGTGATGGAATGCGTTAGAGCGCCACCTACAGTTCACATCTGTGTATTGTGATGGAATGCGTTAGAGCGCCCCCTACAGTTCACATCTGTGTATTGTGATGGAATGTGTTAGAGCGCCACCTACAGTTCACATCTGGCGCCCCCTACAGTTCACATCTGTGTATTGTGATGGAATGCGTTAGAGCGCCACCTACAGTTCACATCTGTGTATTGTGATGGAATGTGTTAGAGCGCCACCTACAGTTCACATCTGTGTATTGTGATGGAATGTGTTAGAGCTCCACCTACAGTTCACATCTGTGTATTGTGATGGAATGTGTTAGAGCTCCACCTACAGTTCACATCTGTGTATTGTGATGGAATGTGTTAGAGCTCCACCTACAGTTCACATCTGTGTATTGTGATGGAATGTGTTAGAGCGCCACCTACAGTTCACATCTGTATATTGTGATGGAATGTGTTAGAGCGCCACCTACAGTTCACATCTGATGGAATGTGATGGAAGAAAAAGTATTTTTTCTAGTACTTCCTGCCACCTAGTGGAATAAAATAAGACTATTTGGAAGGAAACGGGGTGAACAGAACCAGAATTACATGCTTATAAATTTAGGACACAAAAAACAATGGGGGGATGTTACCAATGAGACCAATGAGTACCAATGGTAGTGTACAAGTAATCCATTGATAGTTTAACATGGGTAAACACTGTGGCTTTGTAGTGCTTTCAAAACATTGCTCTGTCTTGTTTGAGCAGCACGATATGTCAACTTCTGACTCAACTGATGGCATGAGTTTTGGACGTTCTTCACACTTGCATTTGCCCCAATATTACCTGTGACAGCTTGAACTACGAGTCGAGCAGGTCACTCACCAGATAGACGTGATCGTGGTCTTGGAAAGCGTGCTGGAGCTGAGGAATCCACGGACTGGTGTTCAGGGCCAGGATGGCTCTTTCCTCCTCAGAGAATGACATCTACAGAGGAATAAACTCAGATCTGTGAGAAGGACATTCAATCTGCTCATAACTACTCATTACACTTACTACAGTGGCAACTGTTATGGTAATAGTTCACAGGTTCTGTGCAGGGTTTGAATCAACAACTTTCTAGCTACCAGCCTTAAAGGGGTCATCATATGCGGTTTTACATCGTCTGTAAAGTTACACTCCAACGTGAGTTATTGTCTATATTAGTGTAGTGTAGTGTAGTTTCTGAACTCCCTATAAAGGACTACATTATAGTCCTGAGTTTTTTCCCGGGATCAATCTACGTCACTAGCCCACCCGGATCCGGAGATAGGGGCCTGGGAAGAACTGTGACTTCCGCCGGCCCTATCTCCCGAACCGACCACAGACCCGGGACCGGTCTGTAGCCCACACCGTCTCTCTAGCCCACCTGGATCCGAAGATAGGGGCCTGGGAAGAACCGTGACTTCCACCGGCCCTATCTCCCGAACCGGACCGACCCGGGACCGGTCTGTAGCCCACACCGGCTCTCTAGCCTACCCGGATCCGGAGATAGGGGCAGAGGAAGAACCGAGATTTGCAGGGGCACGGCGCAAGTTGTCACACTCTGGACCAACGGCCGTATCTTGGGAACGCGGTGGCCTAAAAATACGTTCGAAAGGTTTGCCCGAGACCTTTCCAACGAGACCGGCCTTGCCTCTCTAGCCCACTCTGACATGGAGACACGACTCCGGTAAGAACCGCTACCTCCGGCGGCCCTCTCTCCGGACCGACCACAGACTCAGGACCGTTCTCCCCCCCCAAGACCGGTCACGGGTCTCTAGCCCACCGGGAAGCGGCACCGTACGAAGCTGAATCTCACGATTACAATAAGGGGGCGTGCCACATTGGAGTGGTCGACCAATCACAACACATTGGTCCACCCGACCAATCAGAGCACATTGCTATTTTCGGAAGGAGGGTCTTCATGGAAGAACTAAACAGAAGCATTTCAGGCAGACTGGGAAGAGAGGTAATGCAGAAATACCTATTGTAGTAGACCCACCCTTAAAAATAAACTCGTTGTAAAAGGGCATACGATGACCCCTTTAATACAGGTTTAAGGATGAATAAACGATGACAGAATGCCCAGGCTGATGTAGCAGTGACCGACCTGGTCTTGAGATCGAAGGCACGTTTTCTCCATGATCTTCATGGCGTACACGTCTCCTGTCGCTCTCTCCTTCACCACCTGCACCTCAGAAAACTGTCCTCGTCCTACGACCCCCCTCACTTCAAAATCCTTCTTACCAGGAAGCAATTCCTCGACTTCGGCCACAACTTCAGAATCTGAGAAACAGCAAATATCAGCATGAAGTGTGTGCCACGCTGGCAACTTAGACAAGTCCTGACAATACTTTTGTCTTGATCGGGACCTACATTTGTTGACAAAATTGGCCACATGTTTGATCTTCATGAGTTCTGGGGATGTGCACTCCTGATAGAGCACCAGCAGAGCGTCAATCAGTCCTTCTCTGGTCACTCCTGTGGAGCACTTCCCCTGAAAAACAACACGCATGTGCTTTATGAAACATTATTGAACATTATTACATACTTTGGGTCTTTGGTGACCAAGCATGTACACCCATCACAAATGGACCCACAAAATGCCCAGATAGTGTCACAATGTCAAAACACTTTCAACTTTTAGCATTTTTAGCACTTAAATGTTGTTAAGAGTGTATCACAGTGTAAAACATGTCATTTCCTGTTTCCAGTAGGTGGCGCTATGACTATAACTGAATATTGGCATGTAGATGTGTTCAGGCCGGGACTGTTATCAAGCAAGTGAAGTATGGGGCAGATTGGGCATTGTATGTTTGAGTTACAACAACTTCCTGTTTCATGGCAAAACATCGAACTTGTCAGGCCGTCACGGCCAAGCCGTGCAGTGTAAACTCAAAAGCTTCGCAATGAACCATCGCCGAGGCCTTTAGATTAGACTGACCAAATATGATGCTGATCTGATTTAATCTATAGGAGGAGCTCCTTTAAGTACGACGCCTGGAATTGGCAAAAATTGAAGAGAAAAATCACAATGGCTGACTTCCTGTTGGGTTTAGGATATGGCTCTAAGAGACGTTTTTGTACGTGTTGATATGTTACATATGCCTGCCGATTTTCTTACATGTAGGTGAAACGTGGCATGAGGGCTGATTCATTGAAATTTTGTAGGTGGCGCTATCGAGCCATTTTGCCACAATTCATACTAAAACCAGTATCGGATGTAAACGTTCCCCACTTTTGAGATGTGTGCAAAGTTTCATGAGTTTTCCAGCATGTTTACGCCACAAAAATGTGACTCGTTTCATGTTGAACTTTGTCAGGCCGTCACGAACACGCCCTTCAACGAAAACTCAAAAGCTTCACAAGGTAGCATCGCCGAGGCATTTAGATTAGACTGACCAAACATGATGCTGATCTGATGACGTCTCTAGGAGGAGCTCCTTTAAGTACGAGGCCTGGAAATGGCAAAAACTGAAGAGAAAATTTAAGGGAAAACTCAAAATGGCTGACTTCCTGTTGAGTTTAGGGCATGGGCCCAAGAGACTTTTTTGTAGGTATTGGCATGTTAAATGAGTGTACCGATTTTGGTATATGTAGGTGAAGCGTAGCGTAAAGCGCACATCGTTGAAAGTTTGTAGGTGGCGCTATTGAGCCACTTTGCCACACCTAATTCTGACACCCATATCAGATGTACATGTTTGCCTTTTCTGACGCGTGTGCAAAGATTCATGAGTTTTCGAAGACGTTTAGGCTCTCAAAAATTACGATTCATTTTGGAAAAAAAAATAAATGCCTAGAAGAACAATATGGACCGTGCACCATCGGTGCAACAATTTGCCTGATTAATAAGCAAAAATGTAATCCATAAAAGTAACTGTAATCTGATTACAAGTATTTAGAATGTAATCAAATTACAAATACTTGAATTTTATCATCTGATTACGTGTTCCATGTTACATGTAATCAGTTACTACCCAGCACTGTTCATGTGTTAAACTTGCTATAGTTTACTTGCACATTGCTGCTTCATCGAATGTAAATAAAGTCCATCGCGGACACATCAGCGCCACCTTGAGTAAGAAATAGCATGTTTATTATGTACATGTACACGCATACGGAATACTGATAATTGTCACACAGAAAATCAACATGATATAGTATTAGTATTATTTATAGTATTTATTTACATTTTTCATTAAAGACCCAAGATATGCATTAACCCTTAAACGCATACCTCGGGTCTTTATTGACCCGGGACCTCATTCCACCCCCTGTAGCTCTTCCATGTTTTGGTCCTGTTTAGTGTTCCTCAATCAGTCTCTTCGAAATAGTATAACACCAAGAAACGCCAAAATTATATTTTTATGATTATTTCATATCTATATAAAAGTTTACCATCACCGGATTTCTATTTCTTTGTTTAATCGCAAGACAAGTTACTAATAAACAAATAAATACTATATCATGTTGATATGAATAATGAATGTAACCATACGTGTACACATACATGCATATTATACATCTGACGTTGATATTTGCTGAAGCAGCAATGTGGAAGTAAACTATAGCAAGTTTAACACATGAACAGTATGATATGACTATTGTCATTTTGGTGCACTTTTGGTGAAATTATGTAAATTGTGCATCTATTTAGACCCAATAAATGCTCAATATGTGTTTGACAGTCGGTTGCAGCTCATGAAATGTCAGCGTGCAAGTAATGAATCCTGTTTTATATTTGTTGCATCATCTCTTTGATGTCTGAAAAATAAAACACGAAAATATTGTCTTGAAAATGACACTATCTGGGCATTTTTATAGATCCATTTGTGATAAACAAAGTGCGTTTGGTGAAATGATCATACATTTAAGGGTTAAAGTGACAATAGAAGATCTGAAATCATATCTATCAGTGAGTAGGGATGGGGAATTAACTGGACAGTGTAGTGCATGGAAGAGGGCTTGGTGATGTCATCAGAACAGGAAAGTCGTTTTAGAGGTCTTACACAATAAGACCAGGAGGAACGGGCATTAACATGTTAATATGTTGACATACTGCATGTGTAGCAATGACCTGACAAGACAAGCCATTATATTGAAAAATAACCAAATGATGAAGAGGTTTAGAGTAAGACACACTGAGATAACCACATGAGTGTGTTTACCTGCAACAGTTGATTGAGCCGAGCGCAGCGGCTCGTGATGGAGTCGAGGCCAGACGGATCTTTAACACTGCAGTGACCTCCATATTTAAACTTCAACATCACTGCAGGACAAAGAAGAAGATCATGTTACATTATTACAGACAGCACGTGTGTACATATGCATTAGACACGTGACACTTCATTGCAATCCTTTTTATAGTTATCATATATTCAGTTTTCATGGCCTTATGAGAGTCTACATACACAGATTTTAACTTTAAAAAAATATTTACATATATATATATATATATATATATATATATATATATATATCACACACACACACACACACACACACACACATACATACATACACACATACACACACTTTCTCGTTATATACATTTGTAAATTACCTTTGTGTGTAAATGTGCATTTAATTGATATACACATTTATTGATCAACATAAAAAAAATACATCAATAAAAATACAATATTAATTGCACTATACATCAATGTGCATTTATATAAACTGACACTCAAGTATACCAATACAGACGTCACAACCGATCAGATGGCAGCAAACAACATATTTATTTAAACACTTGTAACATCTTATGAATAAAATACAATATAAAATCACATGCGACATCAATATGAACGTAACGACCGTCGGGTGAATGTAAACACACTTCATTCTGTGGCGTTAAAAACAACACGCCCCGCCTACTTTGATCACAAGTAACGGAAAACGAAACATACACTTACCGAAAGTTCATGTGAAGGTTTGCGAGGTGTAAAAATGAACTGTTTCTTAAAATATTAACGGATTCGACGCGCGCGTGAGGCGAGCCCTTCACTTCCTGATGAATTTTGAATTTTGCGCGTTCTGCGCGACAGCTCATTGGTCCACGAAAGGCATTGCGTCATATAGTTTGAGCCTAAGCACCTCCCACAATACTCATCCGCCACGTGCAAAATCATTTGAATATGTTACTCACACAATGTGTATTAGAATATTGATTAATTATTAATGAGGGACCTTCAATACATCATGAAAACAGAGTTGGACAGCAAATTCTTGCTTGACAGAATAAAGTTTATAAAATATTTAACCCTTTGATGTATGTAATCCTCTACAGTGCACGTCTTGAAATGTACAGAAGTAGTAATGTATCAAGTATAGTATTTTACAATGGACATCTGTGCAAGTCTTTCATTATACATCATTTTGAAATTGGGAATGATTATCTAAAAAATATATTTCTTGTGTGATTAAGTAATTCATGCATCAAAAGTTTAAAGATGAAAATAATTAAATTAAAGTACATTTTAAAAAAAAAAATATTTTATTTTTATGTTTATATACAAGTTGAGCTCATTCGACAGCATTTACATTTATGCATTTGTGTCATAATGTTGATTAACAAAAAAATGAATTATGATTCGTCCTTCCTTTTCTTTTAAAACTTTGTTGCCATGACGACGAAACACCGTAAACTCTATACATCTGTGAACTCGACAATGTAAACAACTTTACAGTTCAAATAATACATGAGTTACAGCAGAAGAATTCATGTAAGTGCTTTTATAAAATTATCAGCGTCACATTTCTGTTTTTAAACCCTCCAAAAACTGGCCCCATTGACTTCCATTGTAAGTGTCTCACTAAAACACAGATTTTTACTTTTTTTTAAGAAAAGGAGGGATGAGTTGCTGATTGAGCTTAACTTGTATTGAACCCGTAATATAATATATAAAAGTTTAATAATAAAAGTTTACGCTTAAAACGTTAATGTCTCCATATACGTAATTCAGGCATGTGAGGTTTCATTTCAAAGCTTAGAGTCTGAACTGTTCAGAGATATACATCACTTCTGCATTTATATTACTTAAAATAACAAAATCAGGCCTCGAAACTTTTGCTTCGTAAATTTGCGCCCCCTAGAGGAAATGGAGTAGAAATATAAATATAAAAAATAAAAGTCCTTCACATAGCACATAAATGGGCATGTTATATATCAAATGAAAGCTCTCGTTCTCAGGAATGTGACTGTATAGTTTATTTTGTTGTCCTAATACCAAAAAGATTTTCAAAAGAATCAAAAGTGAAATAGGATTTCTGTAAGTCATCAAATACAAATGTCTCTTTTTTGCTCCAATAACTCCTGATGTAAGCCCAAAGTAGCTAAAAACTATATTACAATTACATTATATAACACTTAACCATTGTTTACTTGTCTGTGAGCTTGCTTGTGTGAATAATCCAATATTATATATTGGATGTTCAGAATATAATATGTCATCCTGAAGGAAAGCATGTAAAACAAATCATGAGAAATATATCTTTTTGACTATTGAATATACAATCTTATATATCATCGCAAAGGGGAGGATTTCAGCTTTCAAATGACACCTAGATTGAGCTTGTAGTCCACTCAGAGGCCGAGATATTCAATGAAATAATGAGGGTGTTGCTTGAACTGAACATTAGACTGAATGTCTATGGACGAGCACATCTGTGAGGGGTGAAATGTGTTAGAGCGCCACCTACAGTTCACATCTGTGTATTGTGATGGAATGTGTTAGAGCGCCACCTACAGTTCACATCTGTGTATTGTGATGGAATGTGTTAGAGCTCCACCTACAGTTCACATCTGTGTATTGTGATGGAATGTGTTAGAGCGCCACCTACAGTTCACATCTGTATATTGTGATGGAATGTGTTAGAGCGCCACCTACAGTTCACATCTGTGTATTGTGATGGAATGTGTTAGAGCGCCACCTACAGTTCACATCTGTATATTGTGATGGAATGTGTTAGAGTGCCACCTACAGTTCACATCTGTGTATTGTGATGGAATGTGTTAGAGCGCCCCCTACAGTTCACATCTGTGTATTGTGATGGAATGCGTTAGAGCGCCACCTACAGTTCACATCTGTGTATTGTGATGGAATGTGTTAGAGCGCCACCTACAGTTCACATCTGTGTATTGTGATGGAATGTGTTAGAGCTCCACCTACAGTTCACATCTGTATATTGTGATGGAATGTGTTAGAGCGCCACCTACAGTTCACATCTGTGTATTGTGATGGAATGTGTTAGAGCGCCACCTACAGTTCACATCTGTGTATTGTGATGGAATGTGTTAGAGCGCCACCTACAGTTCACATCTGTGTATTGTGATGGAATGTGTTAGAGCGCCACCTACAGTTCACATCTGTGTATTGTGATGGAATGTGTTAGAGCGCCACCTACAGTTCACATCTGTGTATTGTGATGGAATGTGTTAGAGCTCCACCTACAGTTCACATCTGTGTATTGTGATGGAATGTGTTAGAGCGCCACCTACAGTTCACATCTGTGTATTGTGATGGAATGTGTTAGAGCGCCACCTACAGTTCACATCTGTATATTGTGATGGAATGTGTTAGAGTGCCACCTACAGTTCACATCTGTGTAATGTGATGGAATGTGTTAGAGCTCCACCTACAGTTCACATCTGTGTATTGTGATGGAATGTGTTAGAGCGCCACCTACAGTTCACATCTGTGTAATGTGATGGAATGTGTTAGAGCACCACCTACAGTTCACATCTGTGTATTGTGATGGAATGTGTTAGAGCTCCACCTACAGTTCACATCTGTGTATTGTGATGGAATGTGTTAGAGCGCCACCTACAGTTCACATCTGTGTATTGTGATGGAATGTGTTAGAGCTCCACCTACAGTTCACATCTGTGTATTGTGATGGAATGTGTTAGAGCTCCACCTACAGTTCACATCTGTGTATTGTGATGGAATGTGTTAGAGCGCCACCTACAGTTCACATCTGTGTATTGTGATGGAATGTGTTAGAGCGCCACCTACAGTTCACATCTGTGTATTGTGATGGAATGTGTTAGAGCTCCACCTACAGTTCACATCTGTGTATTGTGATGGAATGTGTTAGAGCGCCACCTACAGTTCACATCTGTGTAATGTGATGGAATGTGTTAGAGCACCACCTACAGTTCACATCTGTGTATTGTGATGGAATGTGTTAGAGCTCCACCTACAGTTCACATCTGTGTATTGTGATGGAATGTGTTAGAGCGCCACCTACAGTTCACATCTGTGTATTGTGATGGAATGTGTTAGAGCTCCACCTACAGTTCACATCTGTGTATTGTGATGGAATGTGTTAGAGCTCCACCTACAGTTCACATCTGTGTATTGTGATGGAATGTGTTAGAGCGCCACCTACAGTTCACATCTGTGTATTGTGATGGAATGTGTTAGAGCGCCACCTACAGTTCACATCTGTGTATTGTGATGGAATGTGTTAGAGCGCCACCTACAGTTCACATCTGTGTATTGTGATGGAATGCGTTAGAGCGCCACCTACAGTTCACATCTGTGTATTGTGATGGAATGTGTTAGAGCGCCACCTACAGTTCACATCTGTGTATTGGGATGGAAAAAAATGGTTTCTCGTGCTTTCTGCCACCTAGTGGAATAAAATAAGACTTATCAAAGTGAGGTTGAGTGAACAGAACCAGAATTACATGTTTACAAAGTTACGACAGAAACAAAAAATGATGTTCATAATAAGATTATAAACATATACGATATTATTTATGAATAACTGGAGTCTTTTTTATTTTATTTGGGCAGTTATCTGAAAAATGAGACCAATTTTTTGCAATTAGTCCACAGTTTGTGTGAATGGTGAGCTTTTAAATTTGAGTGTAGAAAACTGCAGGCGACAGTCCAAAAATGTACCAAAGTGTTGAACTTGACTGAAATGTTGTTCCAGGAAACATGTTTTGCTTGGCCCATACACAACCTGATGTTGCCAAATAGGCCAAATTGGTCCTGGATGAGTTCACTAGGCGCGGACAGACAGTAACGTGCCCTAAACAAGCATGGCATGTTCATAAACATTCAAGGGAGCATCAGGTTACGACACATTGAACATCTGAGCAGATGCACACAACAGCAATCGAGTCTCATCCGTCTGTAAAGATCTGGTTTCCCTGGTGATGTCTGCGGGCACCATGGCAACCGCCTCCCTGAGCTGTGATAAAGGAGATGGATAATTAGAGACATACGAGAGAAAATAGCTGTCTGACTCAGAAACTATTTGAGTTTCATATCTGCAACATTTAAATGTGCTGAAAGCAAAAAATGTTCCTACTGTCTGAAAGATATTTAAATAAGTGTTGCGAGATATCTCACCGTCTCTGTGACCGCTCTAGACTCTGTAAACAACAAACAAAAATGTGTCTGTGGTCAATAACGCTTTCGACCTGTCAATCATTGTGTGTGTTATCATGGTGTTGTAGTTGCAGAGAATTATTGAGGCTTAATGCCATTGTTATGCCATGTTGTTCATAACTGTTGCCACTAGAGGGCGCTGTTTCACTGCTGTTGTATTTAACAACCGTTTCTGCTCGATGTCGGTCTCAATAAAGCTCATTTGGTGTCTTTACGTTTTGGAAAGAGGGGGCGTGGCTAATTCTAGAATGGCTGAGATAACATACAGCACCTTTAAGGGTAATTATAGCTTCTACACATTTGTCATGGCCCCCTTAAATAAGTATATCTTGTTTGGAGACTACCAAAAAAATAAAAAATATTATTGCATTTATGATCTCACAGGTCACAAAACAGGACGACAGATGTGACATCTGGAGCTCAAACTACATTTATGGTATTTTCTACCAAAAAAATAATTATTAGATTTATTTACTTTTTTTAAAAAATGAATGTGGTGTAACCATCAAGTTAAAAGTGTTCAAATAGTTTTCAAGCATTATTTAACACCCTTAATATTCCTTTACAAATGTCATAACTATGAGTCACGAAATGCATCTTTTCATTAAGAAAAATGTAAATAATTAACACGATAATAATGTTTTTAAAAAAAAAAAACTAAAAAAAAATTAACAACAAAATTGTTTCACTGTTTATTTTTTTAAAGATATAATAAAATATTATTCTTCATTCCAACATATTTTAACATTTATTTTAACCCTTTAAGCGCTGAAAACGTAAAGATTTCCTGTTTCACTGAAATACCTCACGTTAAAGGCGTAAAACTCAAAAAGGGTCAGTAAATGAAACAAAAAAAATAAAATAACATTTTTGATGATATAATGATGCATTTTGAGATTCCCAGCCTAAGAAACTGCAGGGAAAAATTTATATTAAAAAAATATTTTTTTAATTACTTTTTTATTTGACATTATAAATACATATCTCTGAGTGTGAATAAGGAGGCTCCGAAAAAACTATATATTTTTTTTCAATCATGTCAACTGTAATTGACAATATTTTGTGTTGATACGACAAATCAATCAAAAGTTCCAACATTACAAATATAATTGATCATAGTGTCCAAAAACATCTCCAAACAAATAACAGATAATAATTGTACATAAGAACTAATTACACATGCAAACACAACAATGACTAAAGGTTTGCATAGCATGCAGACATGATTTTAGTCATGAGATTTCACAGAATGAGTTTCATTCTGTGTCATTTGAGTCATCATTGAGTCTGTGTCATGTATTTGGCGCCATCTCCTGGTGGTCATATGTAACATTGTGCTTCATGTGGATTATCTAATGATCTATACATCTGATTATCTTGTGTGTGGACTCGATTGAAAGATAATCATCTCATTCAGTTTCATTCTGTGTCATTTGAGTCATCATTGAGTCTGTGTCATGTATTTGGCGCCATCTCCTGGTGGTCATATGTAACATTGTGCTTCATGTGGATTATCTAATGATCTATACATCTGATTATCTTGTGTGTGGACTCGTTTGAAAGATAATCATCTCATTCAGTTTCATTCTGTGTCATTTGAGTCATCATTGAGTCTGTGTCATGTATTTGGCGCCATCTCCTGGTGGTCATATGTAACATTGTGCTTCATGTGGATTATCTAATGATCTATACATCTGATTATCTTGTGTGTGGACTCGTTTGAAAGATAATCATCTCATTCAGTTTCATTCTGTGTCATTTGACTCATCATTGAGTCTGTCATGTATTTGGCGCCATCTCCTGGTGGTCATATGTAACATTGTGCTTCATGTGGATTATCTAATGATCTATACATCTGATTATCTTGTGTGTGGACTCGTTTGAAAGATAAATCACCTCTAAGTCATTTTATGTTCTGTGACTTTGTAAGCAAAAATGCGGCATATAAGCAACACCAACATAATTGTCAAAGACATATATTTAGCTGTTACTCACTATATTTTTGTCTGTGAGTAAAACAAATATTCTGGTTGTATTTTACTCTTTAAGATCTTTCCAACAACATATGACACATTTGATCAGTTTGATGTTTTTACTGATTACATTAATATGTGTATTTTTTATTTATTTTAATTTTTTTTGTCGAGGGCACTTCTGAGCTTAAACATTTAATTTACTAATCCTATAATTTGATTTTTTATCAAATAAATAACACAAATCACTGCTTTAAACGTGTCCCAAGCATTTTTACAGCGCTGCAAAAACAATTAGTAAACTAATGTACGACATATAATAATTCAATTTAATGGACCCTCATAGTTTAAATAAGTCATCATTGAGTCTGTGTCATGTATTTGGCGCCATCTCCTGGTGGTCATATGTAACATTGTGCTTCATGTGGGTTATCTAATGATCAATACATCTGATTATCTTGTGTGTGGACTCGTTTGAAAGATAATCATCTCATTCAGTTTCATTCTGTGTCATTTGAGTCATCATTGAGTCTGTGTCATGTATTTGGCGCCATCTCCTGGTGGTCATATGTAACATTGTGCTTCATGTGGATTATCTAATGATCTATACATCTGATTATCTTGTGTGTGGACTCGTTTGAAAGATAATCATCTCATTCAGTTTCATTCTGTGTCATTTGAGTCATCATTGAGTCTGTGTCATGTATTTGGCGCCATCTCCTGGTGGTCATATGTAACATTGTGCTTCATGTGGATTATCTAATGATCTATACATCTGATTATCTTGTGTGTGGACTCGTTTGAAAGATAATCATCTCATTCAGTTTCATTCTGTGTCATTTGAGTCATCATTGAGTCTGTGTCATGTATTTGGCGCCATCTCCTGGTGGTCATATGTAACATTGTGCTTCATGTGGATTATCTAATGATCTATACATCTGATTATCTTGTGTGTGGACTCGTTTGAAAGATAATCATCTCATTCAGTTTCATTCTGTGTCATTTGAGTCATCATTGAGTCTGTGTCATGTATTTGGCGCCATCTCCTGGTGGTCATATGTAACATTGTGCTTCATGTGGATTATCTAATGATCTATACATCTGATTATCTTGTGTGTGGACTCGTTTGAAAGATAATCATCTCATTCAGTTTCATTCTGTGCCATTTGAGTCATCATTGAGTCTGTGTCATGTATTTGGCGCCATCTCCTGGTGGTCATATGTAACAGTTTTGTCTGCAATTTTTATCTCAGCGGGCCCATCCGACAGGGTTAAACCCCAGACAAAAATACTAAAATGTAATTGAAAACACTGAATCACAATAGAGATGTATTCAAGTATCCGTTCTGTGCATGTTGCATTTTTGAATTTATATTTGTATATATTTTTGTCCATTGTCGTCCATTAATGTCAAACACTTCAATCGAATCAAACAACATTATATGCCCATTCATGAATTGCATACATCAATATTAGCAAAGAAAGTGCATCAAATACAGACAACACGATTGGCAGCTCAGTGTAACGGTCTTCTGAATTTCCCCCCAGTAAGAAACCATTAAAACATTCATCCCATTCAGATGTGCATCACAGTGGCTTGAATAATGCTGCGTTACAGCGCCCCCGTGTGGCGAAAACAGACAGAAGACACACAAACATGTGATGAAAGCTCTCTTAAAATGTTTATTATCATTAGACTCATGGTGGGAGATTGAGTTGTTGTAATATTCCAGATTTTACAGTGTACAGCAGATAGTTTGACAGAAACACACACACGTATGTGACCATATGCGGTCATGCGTGTGTGTGTGCGCGCAGGTGCATCAAATGACTTAAAATGATATGAACACACATGAATTAGCACATGGTGGATTGATGTATACATTGTATATATTCTCTCCCACTGTCTGTGCAAAACAACTGCAGACTTTAATATCGCGGTGAATATTTATGCAGGTCTGCGGCACTCATGACGGTCACAAGCGCCCGATTTCCCCGTCCGCAACTTAAAATTGAGTTTGTTTATATCGGAGGAGTGAAATACAACTGAGTCACATCATCTTCAATAGAGACGTACAGGAAGCTCGGAGCACCTTATGAGTTAAAGGAACAGTTCAACCCAAAAAAAAAAAAAAACTCATTAATTACTCACCTTCATGTTGTTTCAAACCCGTATGATTTTCATTTTTCTGTGGAACACAATTTTTTATTTTTTTTTGGCTGGACTGTTCCTTTAACTCTTAACAAGTGCTTTTATTTGCGCGTGTACACAAAGACACGGACTCGACCGCGTGTCGCTGCACAGAGGGAATAATTACGCTCTGCGGCTGCAACGATGTTCAGTCGATGGCACCTGATTCACTAAACGCTACTGTGATTGCATCATTTGTTAGTAAAAAAAAAAAAAAATACAATTTTACAAAAACAAAAGACAAAAGAGAAAGGCAAAACGAGTGTCTCTGAAGAGCAGCGCACGTCCACGGCGGACAGAACGTCCATCGCAAGAGCATGAAAACACAAGTCAAGTATTTTAAGTCACGTTCAACAAACGTCAAGCTGCACGTTGGCACGCCACATTAACACGGCACGCGTCGCAGGAATCCCATTTGGCCCGTCTGCGATCTGAAAAGGTGCACAAAACAGAAAAAACATTAAATTCTCACGGCGGCCGTCTTCCAAGCGTCTTCTGGGGAAAGACGAAGAAAGAGGAAGTTGCATCCGTTCCTGCGTAAACATTCGAGTTTGTTTGTGAACTTTTAAGACTCCCAAAGTCCGGTCGGGCTCAACATGAGTAAATCTCTGTGGGTTTAAGCGTGTTCTCTGGCTCGTTCTGTCGGTTGTCTCTCGTGCGCGTGAGTCCGGCGGATTAGCAGCATTTCTTCTTGCGTTTGCTGCTCTTGTTCAGTTTGACGACTTCACTCTGCTGTTGTTGTTTGGTCACGGATTCTTTCCGGGCCTTCAGGACGAGCTCCGTGATGCAGTTGAACATCTGTGAGAGAGAACAGCACATCAGTTAAACCGCTGGTATTTAATCCTCCGATGGCATTCGGTCATTTTCAACCGAAATCAATCAATAATCAATAATCTGAGCAGAACAAAGACTCGGTGACTTTTCCTTCATTTGCCATCTGAACATACAAAAACAACTTGGGCTTGATTCGATAAGTCTAAATGTTCATAAATAATTACAATTAACAGAGAGAAACCTTTCGAAAATAAACGGGAAAGACCAAAAAACAGGATTTATTAATC
Organism: Moxostoma hubbsi; assembly: GCA_032164185.1. Lineage (NCBI taxonomy): Eukaryota > Metazoa > Chordata > Actinopteri > Cypriniformes > Catostomidae > Moxostoma > Moxostoma hubbsi. The sequence continues at coordinate 22,419,068 of JAVLUX010000215.1, forward strand.
GGTCAAATATAATCAATAAATCTGCCAAAACGCAGAAAAAACTGACAGAAATTACAGTGTGAGACTCTAAAACACACACACACACACACACACACACACACACACGCACACAAACACACACACGCACGCGCACGCACACACACGCACACACAGACGCACGCACTCACGCACGCATTTACTTTTTGGCGATTTTCATTTTTCATGGATATCGCCACCTACTGGGCAGTGAGGAGAATTCAGGGTAAAAAAGGACTTAAATATTGATCCGTTTCTCACCTGCATCGAACATATCGCTTCAGAAGACATGGATTAAACCACTGGAGTTGTATGGATTCCTTTTATGCTACCTTTATGTGCTTTTTGGAGCTTCAAAGTTCTGGTCACCATTCACATGCATTGTATAGATCTACAGAGCTGAAATATTCTTCTAAAAATCTTCATTTATGTTCCCAGCAGAAGGAAAAAAAAAAGTCACATCTGGGATGTCATGAGGGAATTAAAATATTTTTGGGTGAACTGTCCCTTTAAATTCACAACCAGTTTTAACTGACCAGTCTTTACTCTTACATGAGAACTGATTAACGGAGTTGCTGAATGCCGACTAGCGGACTGTTGCGTCCTGTTAGTCATGAAGATTTCTGAATCTGTTGTTTTGGCAGTTTAGTTTCAATAAATGTCCTGGTGAACTGGAGAGGAAGTGAAAGTCAAATCAAACTCTTATTGCTAAAGAGCAGGAAACCCCCGTTTAATATGATGTGACCCATTTAAAAGTATTTTATAATACTTAGTTACTTGTACTCAATAGTACACATTAGATTTCCTATTTCAGTGGCATACACAAAATTAAAGGCTTATAACAAAACAAAACAAAAAAACATTGACACTCAGCCTAAGAAAATGCTAAAAAAAAGTAAAACGAGTCAAAAAAATGACATTTTTCCCCCCTTAATTTTCTGATTTTACATTTTATATCTCTGGGTGTGAATAAGGCGGCTCCGAAAAACGTTTTGTTTTGTTCTCAATCCTGTCAACTGCATCTGAGCCTATTTTTGTGTTGATACGGAAAAGCAATCAAAAGTTCCAACATAACAAATATAATTGATCATAGTGTCCAAAAGCCTCTCCAAACAAATAAAAGATAATAATTGTACATAGGAACTAATTACACATGCAAACACAACAATGACTAAAGGTTTGCATAGCATGCAGACATGATTTTAGTCATGAGATTTCACAGAATGAGTTTCATTCTGTGTCATTTGAGTCATCATTGAGTCTGTGTCATGTATTTGGCGCCATCTCCTGGTGGTCATATGTAACATTGTGCTTCATGTGGATTATCTAATGATCAATACATCTGATTATCTTGTGTGTGGACTCGTTTGAAAGATAATCATCTCATTCAGTTTCATTCTGTGCCATTTGAGTCATCATTGAGTCTGTGTCATGTATTTGGTGCCATCTCCTGGTGGTCATATGTAACATTGTGCTTCATGTGGATTATCTAATGATCTATACATCTGATTATCTTGTGTGTGGACTCGTTTGAAAGATAATCATCTCATTCAGTTTCATTCTGTGTCATTTGAGTCATCATTGAGTCTGTGTCATGTATTTGGCGCCATCTCCTGGTGGTCATATGTAACATTGTGCTTCATGTGGATTATCTAATGATCTATACATCTGATTATCTTGTGTGTGGACTCGTTTGAAAGATAATCACCTCATTCAGTTTCATTCTGTGTCATTTGAGTCATCATTGAGTCTGTGTCGTGTATTTGGCGCCATCTCCTGGTGGTCATATGTAACATTGTGCTTCATGTGGATTATCTAATGATCTATATACATCTGATTATCTTGTGTGTGGACTCGATTGAAAGATAATCATCTCATTCAGTTTCATTCTGTGTCATTTGAGTCATCATTGAGTCTGTGTCATGTATTTGGCGCCATCTCCTGGTGGTCATATGTAACATTGTGCTTCATGTGGATTATCTAATGATCTATACATCTGATTATCTTGTGTGTGGACTCGTTTGAAAGATAATCACTGACTCTAAATAATGATATGTGATGTTTTATGTTGTTTATTTTTCATGAACTTATTAGTGAAAACAGCATATAAGCAACACCAGCATAACCATTAAAGACATATATTTAGCTGTTACTCGCTATATTTTTGTCTGTGATTAAAACAAATAATCTGGTTGTATTTTACTCTTTAAGAGCTTTCCAGCAACATATGACACATGAATATTTGATCAGTTTAATGTTTTTAACATTACAATAATATTAATAATAAAAGTGCAACTTTTAAATTCTCAAAACAGTAACTTCTGATTGATCTGCAAATTTCAAAGCACTCGTTCAGTTTTGCTCATAATGTCTACATGCATTGGAAAGTAGAGCTTATAAGCTTTCAAACGACACATATTATGTGCTGGTCAAGACTGTAGTTATTAATATTTTGACCATGTTTAATTCTTGCAGTCCCACCCGAGCTTAAAGGTTTAATCCGATTAGGATCCTTCACTTACATCCTCCACATTGACGTTCTCCTTGGCACTCGTCTCAAACAGCCGGATTCCCATTTGCTCCGCAAACTTCTGTGCATCGTTGGTCTCCACCACTTTAGAGCCGGGATCATCGTTCTTATTACCCACTGACACCAGAACAGAACAAACGACAATTACACAAAACCAAACACAATCACACTAACATCATTACTAGCGCTACAACTAACCATTACTTTGATAGTCGATTACTCTTCTATTATTTCTTCCATTAATTGGATTAAAAGCCACATTTTAATTAAAAATGTAGATTCTTATTTCCTGATTTTTATTCATTAAAATGTATTTAATATAAAACAAATAATTGAATGCTACACATTGTGGACATAAAATTTATAAAATATTAATTACACAATTTTTTTTTAAGTATAATTCTTATAAAATCTTCATACATCAGGTGCTATATCGGCCATAGTATGAGAAATTACATATGTTGGGCAATTCCACAGAAACGTCAACCACATCGTGGAAAAATAAAAATTTACCAAAGGAACAAAAATGTCCTTTTAAGGTTTATTGTTATGTACTAGAAAATGCCGGTTAGACCGCTAGAGGGCGCCGCTTGCTTACGCCGTGCTGACTGAAGCCCTGAATGCAGTCTTTTTTCAAGTTTTCCTAATCGCACAAGACCATATTACAATTTAAATCTTAACTCAATCAATTGTACAGCCTTATTGAACACCAAACCAGTGTATCAGAAGTCAAAGTTTGCTATAATTACCCAATATTCGACAAACGTCATCACAGTTTTGATTGATTTCATGAAGCCACCGTTTGACGTTTACAAATGACTCTGCGCTGGTAACGTCATACACCACGATAACGCCATGCGTGCCTCTGTAGTACCTGAAAGAGATCACATGACACAAACACAATGACATCAAGAGTCTAAAGGTTAATACACCACAAAAACACAAACGCAGAGTTCAGATCTGAGGTCAGTTATAGTCTGACACACCGATAAAGAAATCCTGCTTCAGGAACAAAACATTCAAACTCACACCCGTCCCGCCTGTCCCGACTGAAGATATCAAATAACAACTCCCCATACGGCCAATCACAGTCAGCCAAGATTCATTTATTAATCTGGCCGTTATGACAAAATAACTGATCGGGAATCATTTCTAAATCCCTCACACGCACACACAGAACTGCCGTACTAGACAGGAAGAGTTTACAGAGACGTAAAGCCACCGAGATGTGTGACTCCATCACTTCCTGTGTCTGACGACACTGACAGGAAGTGGTTGTCTGAGGTCAACTTCCTAGAAACAGACTTCATCAGTTCCTCGTCAAAATGTGCTTTCGATTTTGACTGCTAATGGGTCACAGAACAATGAGAACTTTACTAACAGCGTTATGTTTCGACTGTGTCAGCAGGTTTCGTTTATTGCTTCTTTCTCAGAGTCCGTAACAGAGGCGAGTTTGTTTCTCAGCTCAAATTCACTTACTCTAATAAGAGACCATATCACTGCGCTCCACATACCAGCAAACATCACGAACAACAGCCCGTGTCGAGCTCACGCGACTCTGAACACGCCTGATGTAACAAACAAGACTTCGCAATATATATTCACCCCATCTCCCTCAAAAAAGTCTTATTTTATTTCACTATATGGCTGCAAGTACTAGACATTTTTGTTTTTACTCTATAACGCATTTCACCCCTCATAGATGTGCTTGTCCATAGACATTCAGTCTAATGTTCAGTTCAAGCAACACCCTCATTATTTCATTGAATATCTCGGCCTCTGAGTGGACTACAAGCTCAATCTAGGTGTCATTAGAAAGCCGAGATCCTCCCCTGCGATGACTATTTATTAAATGTAAAAACACAAAGTTTTTAGCTATTTGGGGCTTACAGCAACAGTGATCGGTGCATAAAGAGACATTTGTATTTGATGACTGTGTTATTGAGGCAACCAAATAAACTATACAGTCACATTCCTGAGAATGAGAGCTTCCGTTTGATATACGATTTGTGCTATTTGTAAGACTTTTATATTCATATAATATTTTACCACTTGACCTTTAGGTGGCGCTGATTTGCAACGCGAATGTTTTTTTAGGCCTCGTTGTTTTATGCAACATCAATGCAGAAGTGATGGTTATCTCTGAAAAGTACCACATATGCCTGACTTTCGTATACGGGAACATGAACGTTTTAAGCGTAAACTTTTTTCACGCCACAGCGCCCCCTATGGACCCGCTGTGAGTCCACAGTTGAAGAAGTTAAAAAAAAAAATTCCTTACGCCACAGGAAAAATATCAAAATGACTTTGAAAACATGTTCGCCATAGGAGATGTATTTAAGTCATTGTTTTGAGTGAATTGCATTTCAAACTTAATCCATAAAGACAAGAGATACGTGTACGGTCATTGCGCCAATAGTGATTTTGTCTCAACAAGCACAATGAAAAAGGGATGTTAAAGGACTCAATTATACACATTCCTCCAACCTTTAATTTCCCTCTCATATCAAAATCGGGATTAAAAAAAATTATATTCTAAACAGATGAAGTCATACACACACACATATATATACACACACACACACACACACACACACACACACACACACACACACACACACTCTCTTATCAAGCCGGTCTCAGTATTTTGCAACTGAATTTATTTAGCGTGTCTAAAGGAAGGGAGCTTCAGCTTGTGGTTTTTACACTGTTTGAAAGAGGAAATGAGGTTTTAAAACCTGCCGTCTCCATTTGCCTGTCTGAGAAGAACCGTCAAGAACATCCTCGTGACTGATTCTACTCTATAAATTTTAATAAATAAAATGTCCATTACATCAACGCTTTCACATATGATGACGACTCATCAGAACAACCGGTTCAAGACCGCCACAAAGCAAACGCTCTCTCTAACACACTCCTACCTGCACAAACAATGACCCACACTGGAGCGTTTGTGCATGAGTAAACAAATTATGACACAGAGAAAAAGGGTGCAAGAGGGTTATTGGATTGAAATTAAATGAACCATTCAATTCGGCATTCATAACCAGAGTAGAAAAGATCAATCACATGTTGAGGTTGTGACGGGCGTATCGGGCGTACGGGGCAGTATGAATGTATACGAAGTTTACAGCATGAGGTAATTTGTTTACCATTTGTTTACATGAGGTCAAATGAAGCAGCAGTAATGATACTCACGTGGAAGTGATCGTACGGAATCGCTCTTGTCCTGCTGTATCCCAAATCTGCAGCTTCACTTTCTCCCCGTTTATTTCCACAGTCCGGATCTTAAAGTCCACACCGATCGTGGTGATGTAGCTACCTGTAACACACATATAAAACCCCATAAACACCACCAAATGCTTCAGTATATAGATATGCTGCTTAT
>JAVLUX010000215.1:22430000-22487500 GCA_032164185.1 Moxostoma hubbsi
ATAGATGTATTATAGATGTATTATAGAGGCATTATAGATGTGTTATAGAGGTATTATAGATGTGTTATAGATCTATTATAGATGTGTTATAGATGTATTATAGAGGCATTATAGTTGTATTATAGATGTGTTATAGATGTATTATAGATGTATTATAGATGTGTTATAGATGTATTATAGATGTGTTATAGATGTATATAGATGTGTTATAGATGTATTATAGATGTATTATAGAGGTATTATAGATGTATTATAGATGTATTATAGATGTGTTATAGATGTATTATAGAGGTATTATAGATGTGTTATAGAGGTATTATAGATGTATTATAGATGTATTATAGATGTTATAGATCTATTATAGATGTGTTATAGATGTATTATAGATGTATTATAGATGTGTTATAGATGTGTTATAGAGGTATTATAGATGTGTTATAGATGTATTATAGATGTGTTATAGAGGTATTATAGATGTGTTATAGATGTGTTATAGATGTATTATAGATGTGTTATAGAGGTATTATAGATGTGTTATAGATGTATTATAGATGTGTTATAGAGGTATTATAGATGTGTTATAGAGGTATTATAGATGTGTTATAGAGGTATTATAGATGTATTATAGAGTTATTATAGATGTATTATAGAGGTATTATAGATGTGTTATAGATGTATTATAGAGGTATTATAGATGTGTTATAGAGGTATTATAGGAACTGAGATTGAAATATTAAAATTCCCCAAATAATACACACCATTTGCAAAATGTATGCCGCTGGCATTAACACAGACAACATGATCGAAAAACTAAAATTAAAAAGACCAAAATGTCCCAAAGGTCGCACAAGGGTTAAATACATAAATAACATTTAAAAAAAAATGTTTAATGATGATGGGAACTGACAAAAAACTGTCTGTAATTAATCCCATATTATGTGTCATAATAATAATTGTCCTGTTTTAATTGGACATGTTCAATGCAAAGTTTGGGTCATACAATTTCGTGACTTTTAAAAGCTGATAATTTCAACCTACTACAGTAGTCTTGTTAAAAAGAATAAAAGATCATGTGTAATGTGTAAAAGTCCAATTTTAAATAAATAAAATAATTTCCTCATGTCCCCAAAGTTGCATCTTAAACGTCTTTGACAAAAATCGGTGATGCATGATCAAATTTGAGTTTTTTGTGTGTCCCTTTTGGCTTTATTGGATAATGTCATGATACTGTGACCTTCAACTGAAGATATGAACTGATGTCACACTTTGGAGGTTAGACAAATAATGTTGAAGTAATTTGAAGTGTGTGATAACTTCTTTATTTATGTGTTCCTGTATTTTGTAATGTCAGTCATATTTGGTCATATATGCACACTGTTATGGAAAGGTATAGGGGAAATAAATGTCATTTAATGTAGCTTTGACTGGCTTTTCTCAGCGCTTGTAAAGAGTATTTGGCTAATGAAATCATTTAAGGCAGACTAAAACACAACTATTGCAATATGCAGCATATATTGTGACACGTATCGCGGCAGGTCAGAGGTGACAAGTCCACTGTGTGGCGCTAATAGCGAGTTAAATGTTCTCCCAAACAGACGAGGTTTTTAAAGCTGCACTACGTAACTTTGTGCTCACTAGCGATATCTGTGGTTGAAATGTGGAATTGCAAGCAAACTGTCGACATTATGTCGGCACTGCTCTTCTGGCAATTAATCACATGACTTGAGCTTACCTGGACATGCCTGTGTGTGTGTGTGTGTGTATGGAGTTATACTTGTGCCACAATTCGGCATGCATAATATTATATTTTTAGCGCACAAAAAATGGTCTGTGTGCACAAGATGATATTTTGAGCATGCAAAAAGATATTTTGCAGAGTGGGTGTGAGGAAAAAGCTCAATTTCAGAATTCTGGGCAAATTCACATTCAAATAAACTTTGTGCAAACGCAAAATGTATTTTCATTTGCTCAAAATGAACTTATCATTGCAAGAAGATCCACTGCTTTACAAAACTGAGATAAAGTGCATGCAAAATACCTATTTGTGCACTCAAAATATCATCTTGCATGTGCAAAATAACTTTTTGAGTGCACAAAAATGTTCTGCATGTGCAAGATGAAATATTGAGCACACAAAAAGTTAACTTGCATGTGCAGAAATTTTTTTTGTGCACTCAAAAAATAATCTCGTGTGGAGAATTGTGGCACATATATAACTCCATATGTGTGAACATGACTGGGAACCGGGACTTTTCCCAGTGGGCTGCAAAACGGGGCTCAAAAACAGTCTTATTCCCATATTTAGGATGAATTAATTTTACACTCAAAGTGCTTTTACAATGAAACCAACACCAGTTATAGTATATTTTATTAGGATTATTCAAGCGTTTTATTTACTACCATACTTATAAAAGGTGAAACTCGTGATAGGGCTGATACGAGTTCAATAAAAACATTATTATTTTTATATTATATTGCACCGCCTCAGTTGATAATGCAAAAGAACCGTAATACTACAATAGTATGTCTATGCTTTCCCAAGTTCACGGACATGATGTAATGATATACGTTATACGCCAGCGATTGTGTTAATGCCCTATCGAGTAATAAATCAACTAAACTGACCTCCCTTAAAATAATCGTGCCAATAATCTACTCAAGACTTTTCACTTTTCGGTTGTTAGTTCACAGATATATTCATTAAAATATTAGATTTTAAATATATATATATATATATATATATATATGACACAAAAAAATAAGCTAAATATTTGAAATATAAGGCATCCTCAGACTTGTCACATAGTCCGGCTGTTGCATAATATACCAGGTGTTCCTTTAAGATCCCCTGTAAAAAAAAAAAAAAAAAGAAGACAAATATAACAATTAAATCCAATACATTTCATTAAAAATCATCATAAGCTCTTGACTCACCTTCGTGTCTTTCTAAACTTGTATAATGTCATTTTCCCCATGATACACAAACGGACAAATCTGAAGAAGCTTCTAGAAGTTCCTTTGCGTCCAACAACAGTTCTGTTGGGGAGCGGGAAAGTCTTACTAGTAAGTGAAGCTTCAATTTACTTGAATAGGAACAGACCGAAATCTCCTAAACTGTAGCTCAAGATTACGATCAAACAATATTTTTCAACACAACAGTAAAATCTGACAACATTGGCATCATAAATTGCGCTTCTTTAACTCGGATCACAATAAAAAGCGCGTTTTCCGGCTTATATATCTAATGCGCATGCGCACTCCCGAGCTGACAGTTTGCTTCTAAAAGGTGATTGGCTCTTTTACATGTAAGGCGGTACTTCCTTTCTACATCCGCTGACGGTTGGCTGCACAGAATTAGTATTAGTTCAATTATATTCATACTAGTGTCGCTTTTCCACTAACGAGCCACATTTAACGACGAGTATCATATATATATATATATTTAAAAAACTTTACTACAGACTCAGGGTCCAATTAAAATACAAGACAAAACATAAAATGAGCAGCATACATATACAAAAATAATTATTAATCTTTATGAATATATTTGTGTAGTCTAAGATTTGTTGATTCCCCTACATGTATATCTTTTGTTTATTTTTATATAAACTTGTATTTATTTATTTTTATTGTTACTTATGCTAAATAGATTTTACAATTACAATCTAAATTTGCATATTTACATTTCCGGAACTAGACTTTTATTTTGAAATCTTCTTCTGTTTAGTTTGTCATCACCATAGCGACGTTCACACTGCTGTCTGCACGTCTCATCCGATGTTGTGTTTGCGCCTGGGCAGTCAATACACTTATGAAGGTAAATTGTAGGTGCAGTTATTGATAAAGGTAAACATTTGCTGCGAATGTACGCGCGAAACATACGTCATGACGTCATAATACTAATGTTTAGCGTGTAAAATACGTAGCGCGCTTGTTTGCGCTTTTTCAGTACACAGCGTTACAGTATTATTGCACAAGCTGGTACTATGAAACGCATTAAATGTTGTTTTGAAAGTTCATGCTGCATATTTTGATGGATCATAAATAGGGTGATGGAGCTCCTGCCCATTCTGGACCCAGAGGACAAACCTTCCAACAGACAATGGTATGAAGTAATCAGGTAATTTCTGCTTTTACTGTATGTTTTATGAGTATGTGCATGTTTAACATCTGTCTCGTTGCACACACAGGTATGTTGTTGTGCCCACTGGATGTGGTCCAGGTGTTTCTGTGGGTCACACCTGCACATATGTGCCCTCCGGTGATGGAGGCAAGGGCAGGATTTTAGTCATCGGAGGAGCCAATCCGAATGGAAGCTTCACAGAGTCTTACATTATAAGTCTAGGTACATTAATCGCATGCATGTATATTTGTGTCGAATATGTAAGTGCTATTATGAACAATGTGGCAATTAGTGGCTATTGCACATACGGGTCCACAAATAAGATGATAAAAATAACAAAAAATAAAAATAACATTCGTGAGGGTCTAAAGGGATTCTTTATGATTTTTGTCACATGACAACAAAATGGCAACCTATATGTTGGTTACGCCACCTGACTTTGATTTAGTGGAAACATTTTTATTTTAAGAAATAATAATTAAGATTATTTTAAATTAGCCAACATTTCTTTTATCAAGAATTTCAGCATTTAATAGGCCTTTTTTATTTTTTTCTGTCTCCGGACGGTTTCACCAAAAAAGTCCCGTTTTGATATTGCGCGTTTTCATAATAAAAGTCCCGTTTTGATATTGCGCGTTTTCATAATAAGTCCCGTTTTTGATATTGCGCGTTTTCATAATAAAAGTCCCGTTTTTGATATTGCGCGTTTTCATAATAAAAGTCCCGTTTTTGATATTGCGCGTTTTCATAATAAAAGTACCGTTTTGATATTGCGCGTTTTCATAATAAAAGTCCCGTTTTGATATTGCGCGTTTTCATAATAAAAGTTCCGTTTTGATATTGCGCGTTTTCATAATAAAAGTCCCGTTTTGATATTGCATCTTTTCATTTGTACTCCTGCACAAATAACTCAATTGCTGTTTCTGGAGGATTGCTATCATGAAACAGAGATCGATATCAATGTTGAACCCTTTGAAAAAATATATCATTTGTTAACTTTAATTACATTTATAGACGGTAAATTATATATTAAATGTAAGCAGAGTGACGTCACCACTGTGCATCAACAGGTTAAGCCCCAGAAAAAATATTAAAATTTCTTAACAACTAAAAATTCATAACATGTATGAAGGTGTATTAGTAGAGGTGTAATCAAGTTATTGTTTTGTGTGGATTTAATTTTGTATATATTTTGGAATAACAATAGATCTGGACAAAAAAAATAATTTCGACTCACCCCTCAGTTTGTAAAAACAAATCACATTTACAATAAATGGAAGTCAATTGGAAAAGTTGTGTTTTTGTTATTAGTTCTTACACATACAAATGTGTTATTTGAGCTGTAAAGTGTCTAAATAATCAAAAATATAATATATCACAGTTTGCTAAAGTCACCTCAAAGCAAAATATGTTCAATAATGTCGATTTTCCAATTTACTGACATTATCAGAAAAAAGAAATACTCCTTTAAATGTAATCCCATGTCATTTTTTCCAGACACTCATGAATGGGACATTCCGGAATGGGGCGGGCTGCAGGCACGCTACGAACACTGCAGCTTTGTTCCCGAGAGCGACCCGCAAAGTCTCTGGGTGTTTGGAGGGGCAGAACAGAACGGAAACCGCAATTGCGTTCAAGTCTTGCACATTTCAGGTTGCTAACTGCTTAATATAAATGTCATGCTTGCACATTTTCATGCTATCTCAACCGTAATGCTGTTTTATGTTTATGCTCGTAGGCGATGTTAAAGGACACGGTTCGTGGAAAACTGTCCAGGTGAAAGGGACGCCTCCGACAGCTAGGACGTACCACACAAACTCAGCGTGCATTGGAGACAGGCTCTTCGTCTTCTCTGGAGGGGATGCTGGGACATCACCTGTTACTGATCCTCAAGTCCACGTTTTTGATACAGGTCTTACAAATAATTGAATTTATAGGAGAACTGTACCCTTCTGAATGAGATGGTTACACCACATGACTTTGACGACAAAGATTTTATTTTATATTAATCATATGGCAAATGGTCTGCACTTATATAGCGCCTTTTTAACTTTAGCGGTATTCAAGGTGCTAGTCTGACATTGGGAGCAACTTGGGGTTCAGTGTCTTGCCCAAGGACACTTCGGCATGTGGAGTCGTGTGGGCCGGGAATCAAACCATCAACCCTGCGATTAGCGGCCGACCCGCTCCACCACCTGAGCCACAGCTGCCCACATATCATTAAGCACTTCGATTTTTTTTTTTACTGTCTCTGTCACATTTTTTACTTTAACACCCCTTAAAATGTATTGCACTTTATATCGCGAAACATTTTTACACTTAAAACGTTAAAATCTCCATATATGAAAGTCAGGCATGTGAGGTCTCATTTGAAAGCTTAGAATCTGAACTTTTCAGAGATATACATCACTTCTGCATTTATATTACTTAAAATAACAAAATAAGGTCTTAAAACATTCACGTCGCAAATTAGCACCCCCTAGAGGTAATGGAGTAAAAATATGTATATGAAAATAAATGTCCTTCACATAGCACCTAAATGGGCAAGTCATATATCAAATGAAAGCTCTTGTTCTCAGGAATGTGACTGTACTGTTTATTTTGTGGCCCTCATACCACATTTCGAAAGACTTTCAAAATAATCACAAAGTGAAATATAATTTCTGACATCAAATACAAAGGTCTCTGTCATGCTCCAATAACTGCTGCTGTTAGCCCCAAATAACTAAAAACTTTATATCTGCGTTTACCTTATGAGGTTTTGTAATTAATGAGCCATTGTTAACTTGTCTGTGAGCTTGCTTGTGTGAATAATCCAATTTTATATCTTGGATGTCCAGAACAAAATATGCCATCCATAAGGAAAAGCACGCAAAACAAATCATCAGAAGTATGTTTGGGACTACTGATGATAAAATGTTATATATCATCACAAAGGGGAGGAGCTTTCTAATGACCCCTAGATTGAGCTTGTAGTCCACTCAGAGGCCGAGATATTCAATGTAAAAATGAGGGTGTTGCTTGAACTGAACATTAGACTGAATGTCTATGGACGAGCACATCTGAGAGGGGTGAAATGTGTTAGAGCGCCACCTACATTACAGATCTGTGTATTGTGATGGAATGTGTTAGAGCGCCACCTACAGTTCACATCTGTGTATTGTGATGGAATGTGTTAGAGCGCCACCTACAGTTCACATCTGTGTATTATGATGGAATGTGTTAGAGCGCCACCTACAGTTCACATCTGTGTATTGTGATGGAATGTGTTAGAGTGCCCCCTACAGTTCACATCTGTGTATTGTGATGGAATGTGTTAGAGCGCCACCTACAGTTCACATCTGTGTATTGTGATGGAATGTGTTAGAGCGCCACCTACAGTTCACATCTGTGTATTGTGATGGAATGTGTTAGAGCGCCCCCTACAGTTCACATCTGTGTATTGTGATGAATGTGTTAGAGCGCCACCTACAGTTCACATCTGTGTATTGTGATGGAATGTGTTAGAGTGCCACCTACAGTTCACATCTGTGTATTGTGATGGAATGCGTTAGAGCGCCACCTACAGTTCACATCTGTGTATTGTGATGAATGTGTTAGAGCGCCACCTACAGTTCACATCTGTGTATTGTGATGGAATGTGTTAGAGTGCCCCCTACAGTTCACATCTGTGTATTGTGATGGAATGTGTTAGAGCGCCACCTACAGTTCACATCTGTGTATTGTGATGGAATGTGTTAGAGCGCCACCTATAGTTCACATCTGTGTATTGTGATGGAATGTGTTAGAGCGCCACCTACAGTTCACATCTGTGTATTGTGATGGAATGTGTTAGAGCGCCACCTACAGTTCACATCTGTGTATTGTGATGGAATGTGTTAGAGTGCCACCTACAGTTCACATCTGTGTATTGTGATGGAATGTGTTAGAGCTCCACCTACAGTTCACATCTGTGTATTGTGATGGGGAAAAAATATTTGTTCTAGTGCTCCCTGCCACCTAGTGGAATAAAATGAGACAAATGTTGGTCAAACTTTTGGTATGACTTTTATACCAAAACAGAAATTTTAAAGAATGTGACCAGAGTCTGTCAAGCTCTAAAAAATATAATAAAAGCACCATAAAAGTAGTCCATTTTAATGATGCACTATATTCCAAGTCTTCTGCAGTCATAAAATAGCTTTCTAAGAGGATTAAATTTTTTTATTGAAAAATAAGATGTTACTAGCGTGCTAATCTATGCTATCTTCTACTCTTGTTGCAGTCGCTGCGAGCTGGTCGCAGCCAGAGACCAAAGGAACGCCTCCTGCTCCACGGCACGGACATGTGATTGCGGCTGTGGGATCGGTTATATACATACATGGAGGAATAGCAGGAGAGAAGTTTCACAATGACATGATCTCACTGAACACGGGTAAATTTCTTTCATAGACACATTAATGACGACACAGATTTGCTTGTGTTTGATGATTTTCTTCTTTCACCTGTTTTCAGAAACACTGAAATGGGAGAAGGTGAAAGCTAAAGGAGATGTTCCTCCAGGAACTGCAGCACATTCATCCGTCACCATTGGGAAAAACATTTTCATCTTTGGTGGAATGACATCAGAAGGAGCAACAAATTCCATGTATAAGTTTCAGTGTGGTAAGCGCTCGCATGTTCATTCAGTAAATTACGGGAACTTAAACCGTCAAACATCCGCTCAAAACATGCACTTGTCTTGTATTGATTTTAATGGATTAATCGGTGCCGATAGTGAATAAAGTTCCATTTGGAACTATATATTAATGTCTATATAAGCAAACAGATGTACTAGAGGTTGACCGATATATCGGTTTTACCCAATTAATCGTGCTGATATTTGCCTTTTGGAACTATATATATGAATGTATAAAAAAACAAACAGATGCACTAAAGGTTGACCGATATATCGGTTTTAACCAATTAATCGTGCCAATAGTTGCCTTTTGGAAATATATATATATAAATGTCTATATAAGCAAACAGATGTACTAGAGGTTGACCGATATATCGGTTTTACACAATTAATCGTGCCGATATTTGCCTTTTGGAACTATATATATTAATGTCTATATAAGCAAACGGATGTACTAGAGGTTGACCGATATATTGGTTTTACACAATTAATCGTGCCAATAGTTGCCTTTTGGAACTATATATTTTAATGTCTAAAAAAGCAAACTTACACATTAAAGGTTGACCGATATATCGGTTTTACACAATTAATCGTGCCGATATTTGCCTTTTGGAACTATATATTTTAATGTCTAAAAAAGCAAACTTACACATTGAAGGTTGACCGATATATCGGTTTTACACAATTAATCGTGCCGATATTTGCCTTTTGGAACTATATATTTGAATGTCTATATAAGCAAACAGATGTACTAGAGATTGACCGATATATCGGTTTTACCCAATTAATCGTGCCGATATTTGCCTTTTGGAACTATATATTTGAATGTCTATATAAGCAAACAGATGTACTAGAGGTTGACCGATATATCGGTTTTACACAATTAATCATGCCAATAGTTGCCTTTTGGAACTATATATTTTAATGTCTAAAAAAGCAAACTTACACATTGAAGGTTGACCGATATATCGGTTTTACACAATTAATCGTGCCGATATTTGCCTTTTGGAACTATATATTTTAATGTCTAAAAAAGCAAACTTACACATTGAAGGTTGACCGATATATCGGTTTTACACAATTAATCGTGCCGATATTTGCCTTTTGGAACTATATATTTGAATGTCTATATAAGCAAACAGATGTACTAGAGATTGACCGATATATCGGTTTTACCCAATTAATCGTGCCGATATTTGCCTTTTGGAACTATATATTTGAATGTCTATATAAGCAAACAGATGTACTAGAGGTTGACCGATATATCGGGTTTACACAATTAATCATGCCAATAGTTGCCTTTTGGAACTATATATTTTAATGTCTAAAAAAGCAAACTTACACATTGAAGGTTGACCGATATATCGGTTTTACACAATTAATCGTGCCGATATTTGCCTTTTGGAACTATATATTTTAATGTCTAAAAAAGCAAACTTACACATTGAAGGTTGACCGATATATCGGTTTTACACAATTAATCGTGCCGATATTTGCCTTTTGGAACTATATATTTGAATGTCTATATAAGCAAACAGATGTACTAGAGATTGACCGATATATCGGTTTTACACAATTAATCGTGCCGATATTTGCCTTTTGGAACTATATATCTGAATGTCTATATAAGCAAACAGATGTACTAGAGGTTGATCGATATATCGGGTTTACACAATTAATCATGCCAATAGTTGCCTTTTGGAACTATATATTTTAATGTCTAAAAAAGCAAACTTACACATTAAAGGTTGACCGATATATCGGTTTTACACAATTAATCGTGCCGATATTTGCCTTTTGGAACTATATATATTAATGTCTATATAAGCAAACAGATGTACTAGAGGTTGACCGATATATCGGTTTTACACAATTAATCGTGCTGATATTTGCCTTTTGGAACTATATATATGAATGTATAAAAAAACAAACAGATGCAATAAAGGTTGACCGATATATCGGTTTTACACAATTAATCATGCCGATATTTGCCTTTTGGAACTATATATTTGAATGTCTATATAAGCAAACAGATGTACTAGAGGTTGACCAATAGATCGGTTTTACACAATTAATCGTGCCGATATTTGCCTTTTGGAACTATATATAATAACGTCTAAAAAAGCAAACAGATGTACTAGAGGTTGACCGATATATCGGTTTTACACAATTAATCGTGCCGATATTTGCCTTTTGGAACTGTATATATTAATGTCTATATAAGCAAACAGATGTACTAGAGGTTGACCGATATATCGGTTTTACACAATTAATCATGCCGATATTTGCCTTTTGCAACTGTATATATTAATGTCTATATAAGCAAACAGATGTACTAGAGGTTGACCGATATATCGGTTTTACCCAAGGAATTGGTGACGTTTTGGAACTATCGGGTATCGGTAAAAATTTATGCTAATTGTTGCCAATATTTTTTTTCTTCATTAATAAATTTCATCTGGTAAAATATATTTAAACCAAACTCTTTCTTGTTGAATATATAGACTATAAAAGCTTCATTTGTTGAATATAGAGCATTTTAACAGGCAAGTCTCTCATTTCAAAATAAAAGTCCCAGATGTATTTGGGCTTATTTATAGTTAAACAGTCAATGTTAAAGCAAATATAAATGTTTATTTTTGTGATTTTGGTTGCATTTATTACTTCTGCTGTGACAGACAAACAGCGCTGGACGTTGCTGAAGTTTGAAGGAGATCTTCCTCCCAGCCGATTGGATCATTCCATGTGTGTTGTGCCATGGCGTGTGAAGACCACAGACAGAGAACAAGCAAATCAAAACTCTGAAGTAGATGTGGTGTATTTGTGCTTTGCCTTTGGAGGAATGGACACTCAGGGCCTGATATTCAATGATTGCCTGGTTACAGTGCTTGCATGATGTCTGTATTTTTCAATAAATCAGTTCCATCCCACCCCCCCAAAAAAGATTTTTTTATTCAAGAATGGTTGAACTTGAAAATCTTAGTTTCAACTGATTTTTCAGACTACAAAAATATTCACCGTATATTTGAGAAATTACCCATTTATTTTAAAATCCATTTTACTTAAGTTTAGTGACACATTTGAATAAAGAGACACAATTAGTAACAGTTTTGTATCAAATGTTTATTTTGTAATAGTAGACATTTACATCTAGATTTGCCAGATTTTAAATAAATAATGTTTTGTATGTGTCATGACATTTATCCAGGCAACTCCCAGACCCCAATCTACCCACCTCCCCCCCCAATTGCCCCTCACAAAATGCATTTTGAACTGCCTGAGAACAGCAGCATCAAGCCTCAAAACCAGGCTGACTATATCTCCACCAGAGTGAAGAGAGAAAAAGAAAAACTCAACACTCCACATGTCTTTCCAGAAGAGATTAGTGGCTTTACAGTTGCCCTCCTCCATCTAACGTTCCTTACAAAAATGTCCATCAAGTCAAATATGTACACCTGTGCCACTTCTAGGGAGGTAAGTGCATCAAGACAACTGAAAAGAGAGTTCAAGATGGAATCGGAGCGACCTACAATTCGTCTTTCTCGCTCTGGTCGTCGCCGTCCTCTGGTGGCGGGCCACCCGCGCTGCCGTAGAGCTTGCTTACGATAGGCTGTACGATCTCTTCAAGTTCCTTCTTCTTGGACTGGAACTCTTCGAGGTCTGCGTCCTGGTGGGACTCCAACCACTCTACCTTCTCCTCAACCGCCTTCTCGATAGCCTCCTTATCTTCAGGCGACAGCTTGCCGCCCAGCTTTTCTTTGTCACCTATCTGGTTCTTCAGAGAGTAGGCGTAGCTCTCCAGCTCATTACGGGCGTCGATGCGCTCTTTCAGCTTCTTGTCCTCATCGGCAAAGCGCTCCGCCTCGTTGACCATTCGCTCGATGTCTTCGGGAGTCAAGCGGTTCTGGTCGTTGGTGATGGTGATCTTGTTCTTGTTTCCGGTGCCCTTGTCCTCAGCAGTCACACGGAGGATACCGTTTACGTCGATCTCAAAGGTCACCTCGATCTGAGGGACTCCTCGGGGTGCGGGAGGGATACCGGTCAGGTCGAAGGTACCCAGAAGGTGGTTGTCTTTTGTAAGGGGACGCTCACCTAGAAGAATGAGGAAAACAAAATGAGAACTTAAAGAACATCATTTACTTTGACAACTGCAAGCATGTGCCAAAGAGGAGGAAACCGTTTGCTTACCTTCATAAACTTTGATGGTCACAGTTGGCTGGTTGTCCGAAGCGGTGGAGAAGATCTGAGACTTCTTAGTGGGCACAACGGTGTTCCTTGGAATGAGTTTGGTCATCACGCCTCCAACGGTCTCAATACCCAGAGTCAACGGGCACACATCCAGAAGCACAAGGTCACCTGTTGAACACAATTCAGTTAGACACCATCTTCCAAGAGACTTGACCATCATTCAAATGTTCTTCTCCACCATTTCCCCAAAACTCACCAGTATCCTCTTCTCCTGAGAGAACCCCAGCCTGAACAGCAGCTCCATAAGCCACGGCCTCATCAGGGTTGATTCCTCTGGAAGGTTCCTTGCCGTTGAAGAACTCCTTCACCAACTGCTGGATCTTGGGGATACGAGTGGAACCACCGACCAAGACGATCTCATCAATTTCAGACTTCTTCAGGTCAGAATCTTCCAGAACCTTCTGTACGGGCTTCATGGTGGAACGGAACAAGTCCTGGAAGTAGAAAGGAGACACATTTGTTAGTTGAAAAACACCGTTTTGATTTCATTAACTATTGCTGCAACATGCAGAAGCGCTCGTACCATGTTGAGCTCCTCAAACTTGGCACGGGTCAGAGTTTCAGAGAAGTCTTCACCCTCAAAGAAGGACTCGATCTCGATGCGGGCCTGGTGCTGGGCAGACAGCGCTCTCTTGGCTTTCTCCACCTCACGACGCAGCTTCTGTACGGCACGGTTGTCCTTGCGCACGTCCTTTCCGGTTTTCTTCTTGTACAACTTGATGAAGTGCTCCATAACACGCTGATCGAAGTCTTCACCACCAAGATGAGTGTCTCCGTTGGTGGCCACCACCTCGAACACACCGTTGTCGATGGTCAGTAGGGATACGTCGAAGGTCCCACCGCCAAGATCAAACACCAGGATGTTTTTCTCGCCATCCTTTTTATCCAGACCATAAGCAATGGCAGCAGCGGTTCTGTGAAAGCAACAAGAGGTTCGTTAACATGAAGATACTGTTAACAAAATAACCAACAGTTGAAAAGCGATGGTACTTACGGCTCATTGATAATTCTCATGACGTTCAGACCAGCGATAGTGCCAGCATCTTTAGTGGCCTGGCGCTGGGCGTCATTGAAGTAAGCGGGCACAGTGACGACAGCATGTGTGACCTTTAAAAGAATGGAAATGGATTAGACGTTGAGTTTTGCTGCAGTAGAAGCAATAGCTGGTTTTGAAGGCGAGACTTTACCTTCTTTCCAAGGTAGGCTTCTGCGGTTTCCTTCATCTTGGTAAGTACCATGGCTGAGATCTCCTCTGGGGCAAAGGTCTTCATCTGACCTGATCCAATATCCAACTGGATGTGAGGTTTGTTCTTCTTCTCAATAACCTGGAAGAGACATGGCACCAGCATTTAGCAATTCCATTCGAATGCACAAGGCAGCCACCCCTAAAATAAGGTTTAGTTTGGACGTATACGTACAGTGAAGGGAAAGTACTTGATGTCCTGCTGCACAGCGGAGTCACCCCACGTACGGCCGATCAATCTCTTGGCGTCAAAGACGGTGTTCTCGGGGTTGGAGGTCAGCTGGTTCTTGGCAGCATCTCCGATGAGACGCTCGCCCTCGGTGGTGAAGGCCACATATGATGGAGTGATGCGGTTTCCTTGGTCATTGGCGATGATCTCAACACGGCCATTCTTGAAGACTCCAACACTGATTGTACGAAAAGCCAAATATAAATGGTTAAACCCTAATAATGTTTACATGGAGGTAATTGTTATTTATGACCCATATCAAGATTTTCTACCAATTCTGAATGATGCATTTTTATGCAAGTTCCAAACATACCCAGAAGGACTTTCCATTATATTTTAAAACATTTCCCAGGCCTGAAAATCTTTTATGTTGTATGTCTGGGAACCTTGCATTCATTATCCAAAACCATTCTCACCATGAGTAGGTGGTCCCAAGATCTATTCCGACCACTGTCCCAACACTCTCCTTCTTATCATCCTCATCAGCAAACACGCTGCCGGCCACCAGCAGGAACAGGCAAAAGAATCGCATTTTGATGCAGATCTGTCAAACCTCCAGTGTTTTCTGTAACAGGAAAAAGTCAATTTAAATAACAAGTCAGGGGAAGTATATAAACATAATAGACTTTGCTCATTAGCTACAGGGTTGCATTAAAGCATGCAATACAACATGCAGAAAAATTAAGGAAGTAATCTTGATTTTCTAAGTACTAATCAATGTTTTGCTCAAACATAAGCAGTTCCACCAAAAATTAAATAGATAGATGCACTATTAAAACCAGTTTATTAAAAGCCAATAAATAATACAAAGCATGCACAGAATTCCCCCTAAAAATCAACCACTGAACCATTTTTCTGTACTAGTTTAGAAGAGTAACTGGACACCAGTTCAGACCTCGTGGGTGTTCTGATCATCAAATCCTAATTTGTATAAATGACTCCAGATATAAATGTATGGCTACTTGTAGACTGAACGTCTTAATTAGATTTATTTCTACTTTAAACCATTTTATAAAGATAAATAGTGTTAAATAACGGATCGCTTCCTCTTGCTTAACCAGGTAGTGGCTTAATAGCCCAACTAATGAATGCGCATTTCAAACAGCAAACAAAAAACACATTTTGTCTATTACATTTAGATATATATTTTATTGTCAACACATTTTTAGCACTCGTTTCCCAATACTATTTAACCTAAATGTCTTATTTAACGCTTGTTTTGCGACATACATTAACTACTGGAACTCTAATAGTCTAGATAAGATATAATTCTTACCTGATATTTGAAATATTAAGGATAAGCCTCAAGGGCGTAGGCTGTACGCAATCAATGTGCTGCACTAGACTCTCAGTGTGAACTGTCACGCATGGAGCGGCTCTCGCCTGTATATAAGCCGTCAGCTCTTTCCCGTCGTGGAGCCTCGTCATTGGTCAGAGAGCAGCTCGTTGGAAGGCGCTCATTGGCGGAGCGTTGCACGCTGGCTGCTGCTGATTTGCACACATACTGAGAGTGGAAACGTCACGAGATGAGGCGAATTGTAAGGATTTCATTGGATTGCGCGTATGTCAGTTTGTGACGTTTCCGGATGGGGGCGGGTCTTTGATGTAAATCGCACATGAACTTGGCCAGAAACGGGAATATTCTGATAGGCATTTACCCAAAATGTCATATTACATGCTTATTACACACACACACGGGTTTTTACCTATTTACACATATATTTTATCGGTCTGTCTATGAGATGTAGGTAAACTGCTGTTGTCAAAAATCAGATAATATCCGAGTTTGAATTCGGATTGTACATACAATTTATTTTAAACTGACAATTAAATGTACATATTCAATATATCTTATGTTGAAACAAGTAAAATGTGCATCTCAATTAAAAAAGGGGGACAGAAACAGTTGATGATACATTTATTCTGACTATCAGTGTTGGGTGTAATTTATTACCAAGTAATTACTTTTTCAATGAAAAAAGTAAGGGATTACATCTAAATTTTCAGTAGTTTATTTACAGTTTCTTCTGATGTAATTGTGTTAAATACAGTATATAGACTCTAGAACAAATCTATATAAAACAAATGTAACGTTTTATGTTAAAATATATGTTTTCTAATTTAACGCTGCCCCCTTAAATTCTTTGGCCAGTTCATGAATAATTTGTTTGATATTAAATGTGATTACTTTACTTTTCACAGAGTAATTAGAAATCAA
Source organism: Moxostoma hubbsi (assembly GCA_032164185.1). NCBI lineage: Eukaryota > Metazoa > Chordata > Actinopteri > Cypriniformes > Catostomidae > Moxostoma > Moxostoma hubbsi. Next base: position 22,446,719 of record JAVLUX010000215.1, read on the forward strand.
ATTACACTGTAGAAGATGTAATTAGTAGTTATTATTTAATTACTTTTTTAGAGTAACTTACCGAACACTGCTGACTATTACATGGCTACTTGCCAAATAAATATATAATGGACATAAAACTTTAGCACTCTTGTATAAAAATATCAGGCCACAGAACGATGCCATTGACCAATCACAATCAAGCATTCCAGAGAGTTATATAATAAGCTTATTTAACTTATAAGGTGCAAATAAAGTTTAAAAAAAACTTTGTAGTCAATGGCAAAATCAAATGGGTGTGTTTACAAATGGGAAATGTTGTTTTTGTTGTGGTGGTTTGGTCAGTCATTATCCTAAATATGAAAAGAAAATAATGTGACTCATCTGTATACATGATGCAATGACAGGAAACACTTTTTCAGTATGTTTAATACTGAGTCACAATGCTAATAAATGACAGGTAACGGACCAACAGGAATATAGGGTGTGATAATACTTCTGATGTCTGGTAGAGCATGTTATATTCCTGTAATCTGCATTAGTTGATAGTCTTTGCCTTGTTCAGGGTTCCTAGATCTTTTTATCCTCCGCGCACAGTATGTGTGACACAAATTGCGTCATCAGCACAGTCCAGGTTGGGAACGTTTTGTAGTCAAAGAGTGCTCCGGCTGAAATGCTACTAGAACCGTTCCACCCGATGATGGAAAAGAACTTGCACCCCGTCTACACCAGGCACGTCTGTTGATGCAAAGCGACGTGACGCAAAGGCTTGAGGCGGTCTACACTGAAAAGCACTGACATGGATGTTCTAAACCTTTTATTTGTGTTGTTAGCGGGAATAGCGTCAGTGCAAATATGGAACGGGACACCAGTTTACTGTCGGCGCGACACGACAGGCCGACACGGATCCTTCCAGTGTAGACAGCATCAATGATTATAATAGGTTCTAATGCTTTTAGCGCGATGCTCGCGTCCGGTGTAGACATGGTGTTAGGCTACGTCCACCCTAATATGTTATCGTTTGCATTTTGGCCTTCCGTCCACACTTGGATGGCATTTTAGTCCAGTGAAAACAGAGCTTTCAGAAAACGCCATCCAAAGTGGATAAATCTAAAAAAAACGGCACCTTCGCGTTGTAGCGTGAACAGGGTAAACGGCGAGATCCAATTATTGGAATCGGTAAAAACATCAATCTCATCAAATAGCCATGTGTCATATGTTGTTGGAAAGCTTTCAAGGAGTAAAATACAATCAGCCAATTTGTTTCACTAACAGACAAAATTATAGCGAGTAACAGCTAAATATATATCTGTGACAATAATGTTGGTGTTACTTATTTGTCGCGTTTTCGCTTATAACTTCACAAAAATAAACGGAACATAAAATATCACATACCATTACTTAGGAGGTGATTATCAGATGTATTGATCATTAGATAATCCACATGAAGCACAATGTTACATATGACCACCAGGAGATGGCGCCAAATACATGACACAGACTCAATGATGACTCAAATGACACAGAATGAAACTCATTCTGTGAAATCTCATGACTAAAATCATGTCTGCATGCTATGCAAACCTTTAGTCATTGTTGTGTTTGCATGTGTCATTAGGCACAGAATGAAACTGAATGAGATGATTATCTTTCAAACGAGTCCACACACAAGATAATCAGATGTATTGATCATTAGATAATCCACATGAAGCACAATGTTACATATGACCACCAGGAGATGGCGCCAAATACATGACACAGACTCAATGATGACTCAAATGACACAGAATGAAACTCATTCTGTGAAATCTCATTAGTTTAATCTGTAAAAACACCTTACAAGCAACAGTACAAGCAACCTTTCCACAATATAATTAGAGACATTAGATCAAGCAACAATCTGTAAGCATCAAGCTTGAACGTATATTGATGTATAAAATCTAATCAGTCAATGAAGTTCTAGTCTGTGATTTTGGAGTCAGAAGAGCTAAATATCTTGCAGTGCAGGTAGGCGAGTTTCTCTGCCTGAGAGCGTCGCAGTAGGGGAAACCATTCCCAGTGGGGTAACTCTACAACCCGGTATCCTGCAAGCATGAGTTGTCTCCTTTTCAGTGCATGTAATCCAAGCAACTGCTGGCTCCTGTAGCAATACTGATTCCTATTTGTCACTTGAACAGCGAGTCGTACAATAGATGGTTTTGAGTCGTCCAGGTGCGATGAGCGCTTCTCAGATTTTGTCATTGCCATCACAAGATCATCCGTCAAGTCAACACCAACACTGAAAATACTTTCCCTCTCTTGGACTGGCACAACTCTGTGAAGTGGTTTTTGGACGTGCTTGTCGGGCGAGCACACTGGGGTCTTTTGGGTATTCGTGAGCTGAGCTAGTAGGTCATCCGTTAGGGTTACTCCAGAGAGTCTTTGTTCCGAGTCTTGAGACCAGGCAGAACCTTTCTGAGGGAGATTCTGTTGGCAAGGTCCAGAGAACACAGGAAGAGGCTCCTCGCTATGGTCCAAGTGAACCTCTAGGTCAATGGAGCGCAAATGGGGAAAGATCATGTGTTTGCGCACAAAGCATTCTCCACCCAGAAGTTTCTGCAGCATAGATTCGGCCTCAAGCACCTCGGGCTTCTGGCAAATATCTGCCTGGGCAAAATCCCATAACTGCTTCGTCACCTCTTCCTTCATTGCATGACTTAGCCTTGGGCCCGTCCACCTGGGCAACTCTAGACCTACAGTTCCATCTAAGGTGAACAGGTCTTTCCTCAACTCAAGCTCCTGGGAGTTGCAGGCCTTGTTGACGAACTCTGTGCTTAAAGCCAGGTTAAGCAAGTCGTGTGGGAATTGACCCACAAAAGCAAGACCAAGCAGGCCCGTGAGGAGATGTTCAGGGAATCTCTGAAATTCAGCCTCACGTTCACATAGGACTTTAGTGAGAGTGGGATAGAGGTTGGGACATTGGCTCGGAAGGAAACCCAACGTGGCGAAAGCCCACAGCATCTTCGCAACATCTTTACTTCTGCAGTGCTCGACTACATTAGGGAGCTGTTCGGCCACGGCCAGGAGAATCCGATCATTACGGTAGTGCAGAGCGGAGCAGGCCAAGACCATGTGCATGAGGCCTTGAACCCCCATCTGTGGGGCACGTCGAGGTACCTCCAATCCCATGGCCTCCAACCACGGAAGATGATCCAGATAGCTAAATCGCATAAGTTTCATTACATTCACTATTCCGAAATCACTCATGTCCTTGACTAGCGCATGCGTCCTGTCCACAAGTCTGCGCACGGCTCTCTCAGACAGGGAAATCTGGGATTTGAAGAGGCTTAAGCAAACGGCACCTAATTCTTCAGCCATCAGTTGGTTTAAGTGACGCATGAGTAACGATTCAATGGGCTGAATGAGGGTATCTGGACATCTCCTGCCTTCTCCAACAACGTACAACAGTTGAACTAGTTCCGGTGGACCTATCTGGTTAAAGTATTGGGTAATGCTGTCAAAGAGCTTCTCCAAATACCGAGGAACGGATCGACCAAGGCACCGCCACAAGTCAGCGGCGAGCAGCAACTGGTGCAGCTCCATCTCACTTGCTCTGCGGCAAAACTCTGTTTCAAACAATCCCAATATGCTATGGGAATGAGGCAGTCCCAGATTCACAAAGGCCCTCAGCATGTCTAATAGCTGTGCATGCGTGAGGTTGTGCAGGCTTTCCACGCTATACCGCAGCAACATGTTGAATCGCGTATCGCCTCTAACGACTGGCGTGCGTTCATGGGGCAACTGGCCGAGTTTGCACAAGAAATTAGCGACATCCGATGGTTCCATGTTGCCTTTTAGAACGGTGACTTTATGAAGAAGTAACGAGGCCTCGTTGAGGTCAATAGCTAACGAACGCCGGGAGACGTCATGGGTCATATTGAGGTATTCAGGTCGACATCTCTGAAAAGCTCGAGGGTCACCTTTGGCACCTGGCTCTTTGGTGGCGTATGGGGTAGGTGCGGCACCTCTGATAGATCCAGTGCCTTCTCTAAAAGCCAGGTTTAGCAGCGTGTTTTTAGCACTGGAGAGACGTCGCGAAGAGCTGATGCTGTACGGGTTACTCTGTTGTCGGAAAGCAGGGTTCATGGGGAGATTAGAGGAAGGTTCTTCGGTATATGGACGCCCCAAGGCACGGACGTTTTTCGACTGGTAGTAAGCAGAGGGGTTGTACACCAGTATGCTTGTTGGATCCTCTGGGCTTTGCGTTTCTTTTTCTTCTCTCTTTTGCTCTTCATTTTCGCCCGTAGATGGCAGATGTTGGGCTCTAAAGATGGTAATGCGCTGCGTGTGGGCATAAAGACGCCGCTTTGCCACACGAATAAACAGCACCGTTGCAGACATCAACACCAGATACTGGAATAGATCATAAAAGAAATTGTCAATTGATGAGAGGTTTTTAGCAATTTGACCAATAGTGTCTTCAATTGTACAACTTGGGAAAAAAAGCCCATGTCAATTAAATGCATTCTAAGGGTGCTTACAAACTCGAGAAAGCTCAGAGGGAGACGCAAGGGAATGCGAAAGGTCCGTTTGGAAGGCGTGAACCGGAGGAAAGAGGTGTTCCAGTGTGGCGATCACAGATAGAGATGGCTAATTAAAATATATAGCTTTCTGACAATGTACCAGTAAGTATTGAAACATATTGTATTGGCGGCCATGGGATTGGAGGTACCTCATAAGTATTGAAACTCCAGGCTCTCTCTCTTACAATTACTATCTATGGAAGCCCTGAACCGCATGGTGAAAAAAAAAAAAAAAAAAAAATATTTTTTTTTTCTCTTCATACATTTTTTTTCTTTTTGAAGAGTGAAAAAAAAATAGATATATTTTAGAGAGAGAAAAAAAAAATTTTAAGAAAAAAATTTTTTTTTTTTGGAGAGAAAATGTTTTTTTTTTTTTTTTTTTTTTTTTTTGAAGAGTGCATAAAACATTTTAAGAGAAAAAAATTTTTTTTTTTGGAAGACTTTTTTTGTTGTGTTTTTTTTCAACTTGCGGTTCTCCGTAACTATCTTATAAACATGGAAGAGGAAAAATACACCGGCACCGGTTTATCTGGCATGTTTTTTTGATTTCACAGCACAACTAGTCCCACCTTTCCAGAATTATCACTGGTCTACGCATGGATGATGCACAGATTTAAAATAAAATGTAAGACTTTTTAAAAGCTTTAAGACTTGAACAAATAAAATTAGTACAGTATTTTCTTACCAGATCGACCGATATTGGATTTTGCTGATACAATAATGTGTTGGAAGAAAGGCGATAACTGATAAATCGTCCGATTGCTTTTAAAACTGATAAATATAACTATAACTGATTTTATAACTATAAACCAGCCGAGGACTCTTATTTTGAAATGTCTGTACTCCAAGTTGCTGGCACAAACAGATAAAGCAGTAATGAACTGATTTTGAACCTCTCTGTAACCGCTGCAGACACTATCACGAGCTGTGCCGTGTCTTCCCTTTGAAGTGTGCAGCACATACAGACTATAGATTTATTTAATTCAATCACAGCCTTTCTGCTGTTTAATAATAGCGTTCGGCCATAACGCGATTACTGTTTTTCTGTCCCTAAATTTAAGACCTCTTTAACTGATAATTAAGACTTTTGTTATGCCGTTTAAGATATTGAAGACGTTTTATGGCCTTACATTTTGAAAACTGAATTTAAGACATTTTAAGGACCTGCGGGATCCCTCTCCGTACATCCGACACACCTTCCCCATTGAAATCAATGCATTCCCAGCGTTCTCTTACGCAGAATAAACTCTAGCGTGTAAGTGCCCACAGTCATATAAATCAACTAAGACAATGGTCTTAATTCACTAAAAATAAAAATTGTGTCATTATTAACTAACCCTCATGTCGTTCCACAGCATCGAAACACAGAGCATATGACTTGTGTGCTATTTTACAAGTCATACTAGCTTTGACCCAAAATTTGAGCCATTATTCACAAATCTTCCTTCCGCCAAAGCTCTGAAATTCATTCTTCCTGTTCAGATTTAAACATTGGCACGTCAAATCAGGTTTGAGGTTGTTGGAGCTGAACATCATTTGTTCTTACAGTACGTTTGTAATTGAATGTGCAGACTATGGCAACATTTTCACTGAACAATAACTACAACTTCGGCCCTTTCCTCACACAAAGCGATAGTAGTTGGGCTGCACGAGTCACTGACAGCACGGGTTTAGAACGACATGAGGGTGCATGCATAATGACTTTCATTTTTGGGTAAACTATGCCTTTATACTAGAAGTTAACCCACTTTTTCTTTTCTGGCAGCATATCATTCAAGCATTTTAGTAAAATCTGCACAACACATTCCCCTTACATTATTGTTCACGGACTGAACCATCACAAAACCCAAACAATCCTTCTAATCTTCGGTATCATAAATAAACTATCAGATGCTGAATGTCAAAAACAACAAATAAAAGTTTCGTCAAACTAAATCATTTTAATCGAGTTGTAACGGCATTACATTTCACACAATAAACAGGCAATAAAGTTATTTTGTGTAGAGAATTAAAACTGAGCTACTGCGTACGCGCGTGCGCGAAGGAGTCCAGATGACGTCATCACGTCCTTCAGAGCTGAAGTCTCATCTAAACACAGACGATAACAGGTAAATATAAAGCGCGGACCACAGATAATGATAAACTTACCTTCAATAAGTATTCTTCAAGCCTAATTGAGAAAATATTTATTCGTGTCTTAAATAGAATCCAATATCGAAAGCATTGCGTGTATGCGGAGAGGACAAATGACACATGGCCTGTACGGTGGCTCACAAGGGTCCAAAAGTACGGCGGAAATAACCGCATTATAGATATGGCAAGCCGTTTTAGCTTTTATTCATTTGGGTGATATAAAAATTTTTTATTTACTAGTTGGAATTCAATTGTTTATGTCAAAATGGACATTTCCACAGGTAGAAATAACATAATATCGAAAATTAGATATTTTTTACTAGTAAGAAAATAACTGTTGATATGTGAAATTGGACTTTCAGCTAATAAGAAACAAATTTTTGCTATTAGTAACTGTGTATTGAATAGGAGTGAATAACTTATCTGTGTGAAACATTACTAGTGAAAATTCAATTATAGTTTAAAAAATGAGGGTTTTTACTATTTTAAATGTAATTTTTTATATCAAGAATGCGATTTCTGCAAGTGATGATGTCATTATTTATATCAAGAATTCATATTTTTACTAGTGAAAATCGAATTGTTGCTATCAATTATTCATATCCTGCGAATGAACAAAAGTGAATTCGGCTTGCCATACAATGGACCCTTGTAACATTTCCGGGTTTGGAATGCGGAAGTAAAGGAAACAGTCCATCATCCCATGTCTTCATTACCTGCTCAATTCAAGCACTGCTAAGATCGTTGATCTCATTGAAACAAATATATATAATTATTTATATTTTTATAACTGCTTAATTGCCAACACTGTATAGAATAAAAGACCCAAAATACGGTATGCAATAGAGTGGCTTTTTTAGTTTTTTGCACTATAAATAATTTTTTTATGATTATGACTATTTCACATCTATATTAGTTTACTATCACAGGATATCTATTTCTTTGTTTGTACAAGAGAAATGAGTACTAAATCCATACAAATGACTATATCACGTTGAGTTTCTGTCTGACAAGTGTGAATGATCAGTATTGGAGATATAGTGTACACATACATATTATACATGATATTTCTTACTCAAGGTGGCGCTGATGTTTCAGTAATTGACTTGATTTACATTTGACAAAAAAGCAACATGGAAGTAAACTATAGCAAGTGTAACACATGAACAGTATGACTACTGTCTTTTGGGTGTAGTACTGAGACTATGTAAGTTATGTAAGCCTATTTAGACTCAAAAAGTGCCTTATATATATATATATATATATATATATATATATATATATATATATATATATATATATATATTTACAGGGTTAGGGAGTAACAAATTACATGTAACGGGATTACGTATTTAAAATACAAAATATATGTAACTGTATTCCACTACAGTTACAATTGAAATCATTGGTCATTAGAATACAGTTACATTAAAAATTAGCTTGATAATGGAAGAGATTAATATAATATATATATATATATATATATATATATGTATATATGTATATATATGTATGTACAAATACAAATCTGTAATATACAGTGCAAAGGAATGTAATAGAAGAAGAGTTTGGATGTGTTGGATAAATATAAAAAACTAGACTGTGTATTGCACATAATTATCGCTCCATGGGGCAGTTTTAACTGTTCATTAGATGGATATCCTGAGGGAAAAACACTGTTCCTGTGCCTGAGTGGCGTCCAGAGTGATTTTACCAGCCCATTTCCTCACTCTGGAAGTGTACAGTTCATGAAGGGGGGGGCAGGGGGCAACCAATAATCCGCTCAGCTGTCCAAACTGCCCTTTGAAGTCTTCTGATGTCTGATTTCATAGCTGCACCAAACCAGACAGTTATTGAAGTGCAGAGGACAGACTGCAGAGTAGAACTGGATCATCAGCGTCTGTAGCAGGTTGAACTTCCTCAGCTGGCGAAGGAAGTACAACCTCAGCAGGGCCTTTATCACAATGGAGTCGATGTGGGTCTCCCACTTCAGGTCCTGTGAGATGGTAGAGCCCAGGAACCTGAATGTCTCCATTGTTGCCACAGTGCTGTTCAAGATGGTGAGGGGGGACAATGTTGGTGTGTTCCTCCTAAAGTCCACAGTCATCTCCACTGTTTTGGGCATGTTCAGCTCCAGGTTGTTTTGACTGCACCAGTGAGTGTTCAACCTCCCTTCTGTATGCAGACTCATCGTCATCTCGGATGAGGCAGATGAAGGTAGTGTCATCTGCAAACTTCAGGAGCTTGACAGAGGGGTCCTTGGTGGTGTACCAAGGTCGTTGGTATACAGGGAGAAGAGTCGTGGGATGAGCACACATCCCTGGGGGTCACCAGTGCTGATTGTACATGTGCTGGAAGTTTATTTCCCCAGTCTCACAAGCTGCTTCCTGTCCATCAGAATGCCGGTGATCGACTAACAGATAGACGGGGGAACAGAGAGTTGGGGAAAAATATTCTGGAGAATTGCTGGGATGATGGTGTTGAAAGCCGAGCTGAAGTCCACTAAAAGTTTCCTTGCATATGTCCCTGGTCTGTCCAGATGTTGCAGGATATGATGCAATCCCATGTTGACTGCATCATCCACTGACCTCAATAAGCAAATTGATGGGGATTAAGAAAGGGTCCAGTGATGTCCTTCACCACTCTCTCAAACGACTTCATGACCACAGACATCAGAGCGATGGGTCTGTAGTCATTAATTCCTGTGATTTTGTGTTTCTTTGGGACGGGGATAATAGTGGAGCGTTTGAAGCAGCAGGGAACTTCACATTGTTCCAATAATCTTTTGAAGATCTGTGTGAAGATGGGGGCCAAATGGTTAGCACAGGATTTTAGACAAGTGGGTGAAACACCATATGACCCCTGTGCTTTACTTGTCTTTTGTTTCCGGAAGACCCGGCACACATCATCTTCACAGATCTTAAGTGCAGGTTGAGTAGAAGGAGAGGGGAGGAGGGGGGTTGCAGGAGGTGTTGATGTTTGTGTGAAATGAAGGTCAGAGCGGTTGTGGGGTGTGAGATTGGGCCTTTCAAATCTACAGTAAAACACATTCAAGTCTGTGAACAAACACATACAGTGCTGGGGGATGGTGTCTTGAAGTTAGTAATACCATTCAGGCCTCTCCACACTGATGCAGGGTCATTCGATTTTGTGTTATGTGTAGCTCAATTTGTGTTTGACAGTCAGTTGCGTCTCATGAAATTTCAATGTGAAAGTAATGAATCCTGTTCTAGATTTATTGCATCATCTCTTTGTTACATGAAATATAAAACATCATAATATTTATATTCTGTTATTTTCTAATGGTCTTGAAAATGTTTAGAAAATTTGACACTACCTGTAGACTGTGGGGGTGGTGGCATAGTGGGCTAAAGCACATAACTGGTAATCAGAAGGTTGCTGGTTTGATCCCCACAGCCACCAACATTGTGTCCTTGAGCAAGACACTTAACTCCAGGTTGCTCCGGGGGGATTGTCCCTGTAATAAGTGCACTGTAAGTCACTTTGGTGGTGGTGTAGTGGGATAAAGCACAGCACTGGTAATCAGAAGGTTGCTGGTTCGATCCCCACAGTCACCACCATTGTGTCCTTGAGTAAGGCACTTAACTCCAGGTTGCTCCGGGGGGATTGTCCCTGTAATAAGTGCACTGTAAGTCACTTTGGTGGTGGTGTAGTGGGATAAAGCACAGCACTGGTAATCAGAAGGTTGCTGGTTCGATCCCCACAGTCACCACCATTGTGTCCTTGAGTAAGGCACTTAACTCCAGGTTGCTCCGGGGGGATTGTCCCTGTAATAAGTGCACTGTAAGTCACTTTGGATAAAAGCATCTGCCAAATGCATAAACGTAAATCCATTTGTGATAGATATACAGTACAAACCATGTATGTAATAATATTTGGTGAAACACCCATGCATTTAAGGGTTAAAAGGTGCTCTTGGTAAACGTTTACCAGAAATAAATAGCAATAGTAGAACGGTATGTTATCAGATGATATACACTCACATGTGCTGGGTGTACACTAATGAGCGATGCCATGTTGAGATCATATGCCCAGCCGAATATTACTCACTTTATCTTAACAATCCCTTGCAATAAGCAGAATCTAAGAATCCCATCCCTAATTGCTAAGGCGTTATTCATTGGTTGCTAGGACATTGTTTGGTGACTGATGGGCTGGTATAGGTTGCTAGGGTGTTAATATGAGTATACTAACTTTTTTCTGAATGGTATGACTCATTTTGGGAGTGGCGTCACTGCATTCACAGCTAGTTGTTCAGTTTGCTTCTATATACAATACGCAGATGTTATTCACATTTTTTGGGAGTGAATTGAGCGGTACAGTGCGAATGTTTCTGTGAACAGAACGTGTTGAAACTGCAGTGTGGATGTGGCCTATAACATTTAAATTTACATTCACATTTATGTATTTGGCAGATGCTTTTATCCAAAGCGACTTACAGAGCACTTATTACAGGGACAATCCCCCCGGAGCAACCTGGAGTTAAGTGTCTTACTCAAGGACACAATGGTGGTGGCTGTGGGGATCGAACCAGCAACCTCCTGATTACAAGTTTTGTGCTTTAGCCCACTACACCACCAACAAAGTGACTTACAGTGGACTTATTACAGGGACAATCCCCTCCGGAGCAACCTGGATTTAAGTGCCTTACTCAAGGACACAATGGTGGTGGCTGTGGGGATCGAACCAGCAACCTCCTGATTACAAGTTATGTGCTTTAGCCCACTACACCACCAAAGTGACTTACAGAGCACTTATTACAGGGACAATCCCCTCCGGAGCAACCTGGAGTTAAGTGCCTTACTCAAGGACACAATGGTGGTGGCTGTGCGGATCGAACCAGCAACCTTCTGATTACCAGATTACCAGATATGTGCTTTAGACCACTACACCACCACCACCACTCTCTATAAAGACTCACTCTCACATATTTTTTTCCAGATGCAACAGTGAAGAGAAACTATTAGATCATTTTTCTTATTCATAACTTTATTATTTACATTAATATTTGCTAAGAGCAAGCAAATCCTGAAAAAAAAGAAAGATAAAAAACAAAAAAGAAGAATGTTTACAAAAACCTCGGTGGCATACTGCTCACCCGTACATTTCCAGAACTGATAGAGAACGGGCAAAGACATATAGGACTCCTGAACGTATGACTTTACAGTAATATAGCCGATTAAAGGTTTTAAGACTCATATATGTATATTATATTCCTATATTAATACTTTGAAAAATAAAAGCTGACATGTCAGTGTCATTACTTCACAAAAGTATTCACACGCATTAGCTCGATATATTTGGGTAGAATAGTTCTGTACACATCAGGAATGGTGATATTTACATGCAGTCGACTTTGCCTCTGTCTCTAACAAGAATACAGCAGGACACAACAAAAGCACTTAGCAGCAATGTAGCCAAAGACAGCAGAGGTGTGGCGTCCACCTAAAGCTTTATCCGGTGCGTCTCTTTTATAACACCTAGTGTCATAAAGCCCCATGGAACTGGGATGATTATCTCAAATATGGCATTACTCTAATAATGAGAGAAAATAAGAGGCACAAGCATTCGGAAAGCACAGAAGAGCCGAGCGTTACTCGACACTCAAGACTTCCACGTCAGTATTTCTATTGCGTTTCTATAGCGTTACGTTGTGGGATATAAATATCTTGAATGCAGCTTGTGTATGGCTGAATAAGACTAATTGTTTGTGCTTGTTTCAGCTCTGATTTTCAGATCATTTCCAAAAGAAAGGAATCTGACTGGTTGGTGCTGTGATATGACTAAATAAAAAACAGTCTCATAAATACATGTGGCTAAAACAGTAGCCAAACAATAGATCATCCCTGGTGTTATGCATATTAAATAAAGACCTGCTAACCCCAGCGGGCATAAATTCATAGATTTGGTTAAATGAAGTTTCGATAGCTTACAGGATAAGCTGAAGACTTTGTGACAAAAGGTGTTCTAAAAAATGCTACCACTAAAATAGCAAACCACTTTCGTCCCTCGTCAGAACCCGTAGTCGATTTTTCAAAATCTCTGGCTAGGTTCAGAATAACATACTAATCGTATTGAAGTTCTGAAGTATGCAGTAGCTACTTTGTGCACAGTATGTTCATTTTCAGTATGCATGTATCTCCGGCATGACCTACATTTGCCAAAAAGTGCAGTATACAACAGAGCACACATTTAGAAATTGGACATAATAGTATGTGGTATACGGTGCATTCAGTGAGCAGTAAATTAGTTTCCATTTCGAACAACGTGTGTTCTGTTGTGTATGTTCTGTATGCTGTAGTAGATCATTCTGGTATTCTATGCATACTACAGATTTGCATACTGTAGGCACTATACATACTAGTATGTTAGAGAGTATTAGTTACTGTAGTTTAATTACAAAATGTTGTGTAATGCGTTGTATTTTAAATTTTTGTTTTAAAAATTCTTGTTTTCAATTAAGGTAGTCATATTTAAGGATATTATTTAGGTAACACTTCTAATATTGTGTACAATGCATTGTCCATATGTACGTCTTACTGGTTAACCGATAGTGGATTTTGCCGATGCCAAAAACGAATACACCAGGGACACTTGCTTTGAAATTACAGACACTTGCCTCTGTTACAATGCTATATGTGTATTTTACTAATGCAGCTTTTTATAGCCTCTATAGTCAACTGATTAAAAGATTTGTTTAATTATATTTTAACAGACAAGGTTTATTGATGGGGAATAAAAAATAAATAAACAAAACTATTGGCAAAAATTGGCACATTTTTTGCCGATAACAGATAGTTATCGAAAAGCATCTAGTGACATGGTTAATCAGTAAAACCGATATATCGTATATCTCTAGTATAAGCATCTACCGAAAAGCATCTATCAGCACCGATTAATTGGGTAAAACCGATATATCGGTCAAACTTTAGTATGCCTGTTAGCATTTTTAGATATTTTATATATATATAGTTCCAAAAGTCAACAATCGCCACGATAAATTGAGTAAAACCGATATATCGGTCAACCTTTAGTATGCCTTTTAGCATTTTTAGACATTTTATATATATATATATATATATATATATATATATATATATATATATATATATAGTTCCAAAAGTCAACAATCGCCACGATAAATTGAGTAAAACCGATATATCGGTCAACCTTTAGTATGCCTTTTAGCATTTTTAGACATTTTATATATATATATATATATAGTTCCAAAAGTCAACAATCGCCACGATAAATTGAGTAAAACCGATATATCGGTCAACCTTTAGTATGCCTTTTAGATTTTTAGACATTTTATATATATATATATATATATATATATATATATATATATAGTTCCAAAAGTCAACAATCGCCACGATAAATTGAGTAAAACCGATATATCGGTCAACCTTTAGTATGCCTTTTAGCATTTTTAAATATTTTATATATATATATATATATATATATATATATATATAGTTCCAAAATTCAACAATCGGCATGATAAATTGGGCAAAACTGATATATCGGTCAAACTTTAGTATGTCTGTTTTCTTTTTTAGACATTATATATATATACATTATATATATAGTTCCAAAAGGCGACAATCGGCACGATAAATTGGGTAAAACCAATATATCGGTCAAACTTTAGTATGTCTGTTTGATTTTTTATACATTATATATATATATATATATATATATATATATATATATATATAGTTCCAAAATTCAACAATCGGCACGATGAATTGGGTAAAACCGATATATCGGTCAAACTTTAGTATGCCTGTTAGCATTTTTAGACATTAATATATATATATATATATAGTTCCAAAAGGCAACTATCAGCACAGATTAATTGGCTAAAACTGATATATTGGTTTACCTCTATTAATGTATGTCTGTTTGCTTTTTTAGCTATTATTATATAGAGACATTATAATATATAGACATTATTTTTGAATTTATTGATCTGAAAAACTAAAACATTTTTGTTAAACATGTTTTAGATTTTAACAAAAATTTAAGTAATTAATAATGCGATTATTATTCTCGGAAGTATTTGATAAGCTAATTATAATTTTAAGAGACATAATTAGTCATTTGTAGCGGATTACTTTTTTGAGTAACTTACCCAATACTGCTAGTATGCTATTCAGAACACAGCCTCTGTCTCAGTCTTTATCCAAACCACACTCCTCAAACATCTACAATCATCCTCGTTTTGGCTCAGCCGCTGTCTATTTCTCCCTCTGTCTAGCAGCTTCATTATCCAAACCTCATTCTATATATATAGCAGTTGTTCACAACAACCGAGTCCTTTATGAAAAGCAACATAGTCTGAGACCGAAGTATCAGGTGCACTAATATATTAACTTATTTTTAAAATCTCAATCTCTCGCTTTATTGTATTCTACATTGCTCGTAACATAGAAAAGGGCAAAAACAACATTCAGGTGATACAGTACGTTCGTTCTGAGTTGAAATGAATATACGTCCTCCACCTCTGCTTTGGGCAATAGAGCAGAAGGGTTGAGTGCTCCACGGTACCATACTAGGCCTTAGGCCTGAAATATACTCAACGCAAATACATGAACGCAAACATTTCCAGTTACGTGAGTTCCATTTCATGTGTCGTTGTTTTAAGAGTTTTCTCTTTTAGATCAACCACAGTCATGTTGGAGCACTGTTTGAAGAAATATAGCCTATATAAACTGTCTACATGTTTATAGCAGCTACCTGAATCATAAGCATATGCAATTTAATGGCACAGACATTTTAAGGAAAATCTATCGCCCCCTTGTGTTACTGCCAGAGCATTGCAAAGGTTTGCACATTGTGACTGCGCAGTTGCAATTAGTTAGCCAAACATTTGCACCTCTGTACGTGCGTAGAGTATGTTTCTAGCCTACCAATCTAACAAATATCAACAGAACCCAAACACTCTAGAGACTGGCACTAAAATATGGTCCTAATATTTCTAAAACGTGATGATTTGTTGTGTCTAAGCACCATAGGAGAGTTTCAGCCTACTTATAGTTTCTATTTAAGATGTTTTGTTTTTTTGCTGGCATCAGTTGTCCAGAGTACCCAGAGAGCACACGTACATTACCCAGAAATCTATTTGATGTGTGCGTTTTCATCTGGAACACGTTTTTTTTTAGATTGTTTGCTCATCTGCCAAACATCTATAACACGTTTCCTCTCAAATTTCGAATAGACTTTCTGTAGAGTCTTGTTTTCAGAGAGATAGAACAAAATTTGGTGTGGTTTATGCTTAAAAGAAGAAAAACTATTTGCCAATGGGGTAAGAAATATAAACTTGTTTTCCATATTAACCCTTTAAGCTCTGAAGGTGTTTTTAAAGATTTACTCTTTCAGTGGCATACCCAAAATAAAGGCTTATATCTCAACAAAAGAAACAAGGAGATTCAATTGTTTGGTTTCATCGTAAAGAACACTTTAAAAAATGTATGAGATAGATATGATACACTATCCACTAGCCACTATCGCTGCCCTCGTGTTGGGCACTGCCCACGCAGGGACAGCGCTTTTGGATGGATCATGCTCTCACTGCGAGGGCATGATTCTGGAAAAGTTGCGGTCACGGCTTTCTCTCGTAAGAGGGAAAGCCACTCCAGCGGCTCCCCGACTCGGGCCTTCTACCCACGGGTATGAGGTGGGGTCGGTTAGCACTGGGGGCGATTTGGGGATTTCAATGGGAGCTTCTCTGCCGGGAAACCCCCCACGGATCTCCCATTCCCCAGCACGCTCGTTTGCCCCAGCGAGTTTGTGATGTGACCGCTGGCTCGTCTCAGGGTGAGTTCGCGAAGTGGATGAGCTTTCGATTACAGCATCGGAGAGTTGGTTGGATCAGTCTGTCGCCATGCGAGCTGATGGCCATGCTTGCCCTGGCGGCTGCGAGCGTCGGACTGCCCAGACCCAGTTCGCGGGCTCGTCCTCTTTCACTACCCTTGATGGTGGGGCTGCCAGGGGGTGCCCCAGGTCGGTAAAGCGATCACGGTGAACTTGTGCCCGCAGAACGCCACCACCTGGAGGAGCCATCCGACACTAACGACTGAGCCTACAGTGCCACTGGACAGGCCGCCTCCACCCTGCATGCCATGGCTCTCCTGCAAGTGCACCAAGCCGTGGCGCTCAAAGAACTGCACAAGGGTAGTTCTGACCCGAGATTTATGCAGGAGCTGCGCTCAGTGACCGGTCTCGCCCACCGAGCGATGATGTCATGGCGTGGTCTCTCGGGCAGGCGATGTCCACCTTAGTGTTCCAGGAGCGCCAACTTGGTCGAACCAGTTTGGCCTATTCGGCGGCACCATAGAGGATTTCACCCAGCAATCCTCAGTGGTTAAATGGCTGTCCTGCCCTGGCGCGACACAATGTCTCATCCCCCTGTCTGTTTGTCGCCAAGGGTGTCCCCCTGTGGCAGAAAAACTGGCTCTACCACAGCCCGCCCCAATAGGCTGGCCCCGGCGTCGAGCCACCCGCAGAAAGCAGATGCCACCCGTCTCATGGCCAGTCGCCAAGAACCCAAGAAAGGCTTCAAAGCGTTCCCCGAGATGGGTGTTGTCCTATGGCGCCTCTCTAGCAGACATCTGTAGAGCCGCGGGCTGGGCAACACCTAACACCTTTGCAAGGTTTTATAACCTCAGGGTTGAGCCAGTTTCATCCCATGTGTTATCAGGTGACACAAACATGTAAGTTCGGGTCAGCTGGCCGGGTGTACCGCTTGCGCATAGGTCCTTTCCCCTCCTTTGAGGCGAAGACGTGTGCTCTGTCCCCAGTTGCTTTTGCAAGAAGTGTGAACCCTGGACATTCTTCCTCCCTAGCCTAGCGGCTGACGAGTCTTCGGAGAGTCAGCCAGTCCTTATACTTCTGAGCAGTTAGCCATTCCACAAGGTGGGTAGGGGGTAGTTATGCGATGGCTGGCTGTGCTGGCCATGAGGCACACAGAGGTCTGCCCATCTCGCACCACCAGTCTGCGTAACTCGGTTCAGCTCTTGTGGCGTTTTCCATTGGGACCCCTAGTGTCAACTCAACGACACAACGTCGAGTGAGTGACAGATAGGGAACATCTTGGTTACTGATGTAACCTCCGTTCCCTGATGAAGGGAACAAGAAATTGTGTCCCTTCAGCCACAACACTGAACTAGCCGCTGAAATGGCCAGGTCTTTGGCTCGGCTCCTCAGTGCGATACCTGATGTGCACTCACAGCATCACTCCTTTTATACCCGTATGTCCGGGGGTGTGGCATGCAAATTCCACACAGCAATTTTCGTTGGCCTTTTCTCAAGATCAGAGATGTCTGGGCTCCCAAGAAGCGACCCTTAGTGTCAACTCATCGACACAACGTCTCGTTTTCCCTCGTCAGGGAACGGAGGTTACATAAGTAACCGAGACGTTATACATACAGTAGATCTCTGGGTGTAAATAAGGTGGCTCCAAAAAACTGTATCTGATAAAAATTTTGTTGATATGACAAAGCAATCAAAAGTTACAACATTACAAAAATAATTTATCTTAGTGTCCAAAAGCTTCTTTCTCCAAACAAATCAAACATAATAATTATACATAAGAACTAATTACACATGCAAACACAACAATGACTAAAGACATGATTTTAGTCATGAGATTTCACAGAATGAGTTTCATTCTGTGTCATTTGAGTCATCATTGAGTCTGTGACGTGTATTTGGCGCCATCTCCTGGTGGTCATATGTAACATTGTGCTTCATGTGGATTATCTAATGATCTATACATCTGATTATCTTGTGTGTGGACTCGTTTCAAAGATAATCACGACCTATTAAGAATGGTATGTGATATTTTATGTTCTGTTTATTTTTCTTGCAGTTATAAACAAAAATACAGCATTTAAGTAACACCAAGATCATTGTCAAACTTAGATATTACTCACTATATTTTTGTCTGTGAGTAAAACAAATATTCTGGTTGTATTTTACTCTTTAAGAGCTTTCCAACAACATATGACACATGAATATTTGATCAGTTTGATGTTTTTACTGATTACAATAATACGTATGTACAGTGCAATTTTTTAAATAAATTTTCAAAACGGAGCACTTCTGATTTATCTGCAAATTTCAAAGCACTTGTTCAGTTTTGGTCATAATGTCTACATGCATTGGAAAGTAGAGCTTATAAGCTTTCAAACGAGTCCTATTTTGTGTTAGTCAAGACTAGTTATTCATATTTTGATGATTCATTTTCTCGCAGGCGGGCCAATCCGAGCTTAACGAGTTAAACCCAATTTTTTTTCTCACCCACTTGTAAATATTATTTTATTGTTATAAGCATAAACCCCACCAAATTTCATTAGATTTCTCTGAAGACAAAATATTGCAAATATATCTAAATATATTTGTCATTTTGGTTCTCAAGTAAATTTATCTTGTTTTAAGAATGTTTTGATATTTTTACTGGAAAAAAGGGCAGAAAAATATTTTTTTGTTGTGAAAACAGTCTCATCTATAGCCTGATTTGGGGATTCCTGTTCCCTTAACCCCTGAGTGTCATGTATTTCCTCTTTGCTACTGACTTGGGGCCAGCTCCTCTACCCTAACCCAACAAACTAGCCCTCGACCAGCTGATAAGGCCACACACATGCGCATAACCAACCAACAAACCAGCCCTCAACCCAAACGCCTGCCCCAAACAAGCAGGGCATCCTTGGACAGTCCTTGGAAGCTGTCACCATTTGTTTTTTGGATTGTACTGAATGCGAGTATGATCAGGACTTTACAGGTTTTACTGCATCGTCGAGTTCACATTCGCCGCAATCAGATCTCCGTCGACTCAATCCTCTCCAGTCGAGTCGGAACCGGCCACGGCGGAGCAAGTTGGTGCAGATCTGGCATCTTGTTCTCCGCTGCTGGAGACGTGGGGGAGGTGAGTGATATAGAGATGGAAACGGGTGTGGGGACGTCCTGTGAGGTCACGGGGGGCGCCAGGGATGGAGTGGCGTCCTGGACTCCCAGCTTGTCCACGCGGTCCTCCAGCGCCTGGTTCTTTTGCAACATCTCCACGTAGCTGAGCTGCAGCTGCGCTTGGTACTTCAGCACCCGCTCCTTCTCGTCCTGCCAGGTTTGGCGCTCTTGCGCGAATGTGACGGCCTGTCGCTTGCGCTGCTGCCGCTCCAAACGTAGCTCGCCCTGCAGACGCTCCAGTTGCCGCCGCAGGTCGCCTGACTCCTGCCGCTGGACCTTGGAGTCGTCGCTCAGCAGCGGGTCTGGAGCAGGCAGGGCGGGCAGTGGGGTGAGAGGAGGGAGGGCAGGGAGAGATGTGTGCATCTCCGGAGGGCTCAGAGGGGATAGGAGGCGCTCTTGGCTGTGGGACACCACCAGCTGCCCCATTTCAGCCAAACTGGGCTCGCTTGCGTGACTGGCGCTGCTGCAGCTCAGCTCACTCAGGGCTTTCTTCAGCTGGCTCACTTCTGTCTCAAATGCGCTCAGTTTGTCTCTCAGTACTGTGACCTTTAGGAAAGACAGAGAGAGAGACAGACACGTGAGAGGGACAGACAGACATTGGCAGCAATTTCCACAAATACGGTACAAATTAGGGCAATTTATGGAGTTATATTTGTGCCACAATCTTGCCACAAAGATGATAATTTGAGCGTGCAAAAAGTTATTTTGCATTTGTGTGAACTCAGTTTTGTAAAGCAACGTCTCACTCAAAGATCACATCCTACATCAGGATTGGCTACTAGCATATTACTGCATACAAGCGCTCTGCGATTGGACAGTTGAGGTAGCTACAGCAACCATGAACATCTCAGTGTAAATGTAGCAGAAAAGCCCACAAAAGCACAATGCGCCAAGTTCAGTACACACTTTATATATACTGTAGTTAAAAGATATTTACTCCATGAATTACAGACATACCAGGAATACTGTGAGGCTAAACCAAAGTCTTTTAAGCAAGTCAGTCCACTGTCGGCCATTTTTGGAACGCTCTGGGGAAGCTATTTCCAGTCGTGAAAGTGTAGCTCCTATATACTTCAATCGGGAAACACCGAAAATGGTTGGACAAGATTACGATCAAAGAACATATTTCAAATCAGCATTAAAATCTGACAACACTGGTCTCATACATTGTGCCTCTAACTCATATAACGCTAAAACAAAATGTTTTCCCGGCTTGAATAGCTAATGCGCATGCACTTTGTTGAGTTGATTGACGGGTGATGTCTGTATCTAAAAGGCGATTGGCTCTTTTACTGTAAGGCGGGACTTCCTTTCTTCATCCCTTGACTGCTGGGCATTCCAGTTTCTCCCATTCATTTTAATAGAAGTGGCCCATCTCTGCTAAATGGTCTCTGGCTAGACTTACTGCAAAGTAAGTTTTCTTTTTAAATATAGTAGCCTGGGATCATAAAATGCCAAGGACTTCTTTCCATTTGTTTAGGCACAAATATAACTCCATAGCAACTCTTTTTGGTTTATTTGTGTTTAAATTTTTCAACAAAGTCTCAGTAAAAGAAGATGCACAACCTGAAAATGTTGTTTGTCCACCTCAGGAGGTCAAACTAAAAGGCATAGTTCACCCAAACAAGTAATGTAATTAGGCCACATCCACACTAGTTTTCCAAATGATGCATTTTGTGCAGACGAGAGGGGTAAACATAGCAAAATAAATACATTTTCATATGGAAATGTATTAAAGGAGACCTACTATGCCCCTTTTTACAAGATGTAAGATAAGTCTCAGGTGTCCCCAGAATGTGTCTGTGAAGTTTCAGCTCAAAATACCCCACGGATCATTTATTATATCATGTTATAAATGCTTATTTTTGGGTGGAATCAAAAACATGCTGATTTTGTGTGTGTCTCTTTAAATGCAAATGAGCTGCTGCTCCCCGCCCCCTTTCCGGATGAGGGCTTCGGTTACTACAGCAACAACAAATCAGAATCAATAGACTGACAGTGTAAATACCGGAGTTATATATGTATGAATATATATGATAATAGGGCGGAGTCCGTCACCAGTCGTGGGCGTGGCCAGCTCTAACGTGATGTCACTTTAGAGCAGAAAGGAAAAGCGTTCATTTTGACACACTGTTTTTGATTAACAGAAATATAAGAAAGACTTTTATTATTGTAGGGTGGTTGTGTACACACACTGCCGACTCACATTTATGTACAAACACCATGTAAAAGTGAAGTCTGCAGAATAGGTCCCCTTTAAGGCGGATGCAAAGGTACATCCTATATGCATGTATGCAATGCAGTGCATTGGGGCGTCACACAAAAGTGGGGTCTCTCTTGAGTGCCGAATATGCCTCTGATCTATGAAAAAAGGCTAATGAGAAGTTGGCAGACAGTATTTGCGGGGTATTTCCCCGCGTTCCCGCCTCCAGACACCATACTACCTGCTCCGCCCCGCTGCAAAGCCCCGCCGGGTACGTAAAAAATAACCGTCCCCTTGGTGCCCCTAGCGTGGAGCTTGGATGCGTGGCTTTCACTTCCCAACCCGTCACGCTGGCTGGCCCGGACCATTTGACTCGGTTATGCAATTCAGTTTGCCAGGCCCCCACCCCCCTTTGCGGGCGTCCGCTTTACCGCAGTATACGGCGAACATGCCAAATCCTTACGCGTTGAAATCGCTACTCTTTTTTCTCAAAGACGCGATAGAGCCTGTCCCTCCAACCGAAATGAAGATGGGTTTCTACAGCCCTTACTTCGTTGTACCCAAGAAAGGCGGCTGCTTATGACGATCTTGGACCTGCGAGTTTTCAACCGGGCTTTGCTCAAACTCATGTTCAAAATGCTCATGCAAAAACACATCTTAACTTGTGTCCGGCATGTAGATTGTTCGCAGCGGTAGACCTGAAGGACTCATACTTGCACGTCTCAATTCTGCCTTGACACCGACCCTTTCTACGGTTCACGTTCGTCACGGCGGGATCTACTACCGTGCTACTTCCGACATGTGACCTAAAAGCCCATGTGGTGTATTCACCACTCTTACCTCCCCCTCTCTGGGCATGTGTGGTCTCCGCATGGTCTTTTCCCCCTGAAAGAATAGGAAACTGGGTAAGACCCCCTTCCCCGGTGCGTGTAAGGGCCCCAGCCGTTGAATCTATGCGAGAAACATAGCCCAGATTGGCTCATCCCATTTCCAGGTTGGCAAGCGTCGCCTTGTTCCCCTGTCTAGGGTAACTATAAGGATTCCGACGACTTTGTGGGGCATTGGGGAAGGGTACGTGCAGTCTGATACAGCTGGTTGTTTTGGCACGTCAAGTACCTGCCCGCTCCTGTGTCAGCTGTGTACACGTACACGGCTCAGCACATGGCATGATTTAAACTGGACACCTAGTGTCGCTTCTTCGACACAACGTCGAAGTGAGCGACAGACGGGGAACGTCTAGGTTACGTATGTAACCTCCATTCCCTGATGGAGGGAACGAGACGTTGTGTCCTCCCGGCCACGTCGCTGAGCCGAGCCACTGTTATGGCCAGACCATTTCCGGCTCCTCAGAAAAATCCTGAATGAACAGACGTATTTCCCCACCTTTATACCCGCATGTCCGGGGGCGGGACATGCAAATTCTGTCTGCCAACTTCTCATTGGCCATTTTTCATAGATCAGAGGTATATTCGGCGCTCAAGAGAGACCCCTAGTGTCGTTTCTTTGACACAACATCTCGTTCCGTCCATCAGGAAATGGAGGTTACATCCGTAACCTAGACGTTTCTCAGTTAACATGGTGTCATTCAAGCTGCATGCAAAATAATGATAAAACAATTAGCAAAATGTTGTTTATGTCATTCATGGATTATATGAAATGTGAACCTGTCTTTTGGGAGTCTAGACACACAAACACACCCAAACACAGGGATAAGTGTGCAGTTTGTACCTCTGCCAGCATGGTCTGTAGTTCGGCCTCACAGCGCTCCAGCTCCAGGGTCTTTGTGCAGAAGGACTCCTTCAGGCTGATCTCGGCCTCTTCTCTCTCTCTCAGCTGGGCGTTGAGATCTTTCAGTTGGCCTCTCAGTGCCACCATCTCTCCGGCTCGCTGTGTAGCCTCACCCTGACTGTCACGTAGCTGCTGCTTCAGAAGAGAGATCTCGCCAGCCTTCTGACACACCTACAGGATGAACAGAGAGGATGTGCATTCAATGTGCGCTCATATACAGTAAGGGGTTTTGGTTAATTAGGTAAAATGTTTAACCCTTTGAGCTCTGAAGATGTTTTTAAAGATGTGACGTTTCAGTGGCATACCCAAAATGAAAGGCTTATAACTTAACAAAAAAAGAAGTTAAGTGTTTGATATCATTGTAAAGAAAACTTTAATGCTATAGATTATATCAATTCTGAGACTCTCAGAAACTGCCAAAAAATTTAGCCAAATTTGTATCTTATTTTTCTTATTTGACATATCTGTGGGGGTAAATAAGTTGGCTCCCAATCACGTCAACTGAATCTGATTTATTTTTTGTTGATAGGACAAAGATATAAATAGTTATAACATTACTCAAATTATTTATCATAGTGTCCAAAAACATCTCCAAACAAATAAAAGATAATAATTGTACATAAGAACTAATTACACATGCAAACACAACAATGACTAAAGGTTTGCATAGCATGCAGACATGATTTTAGTCATGAGATGTCACAGAATGAGTTTCATTCTGTGTCATTTGAGTCATCATTGAGTCTGTGTCATGTATTTGGCGCCATCTCCTGGTGGTCATATGTAACATTGTGCTTCATGTGGATTATCTAATGATCTCATCTGATTATCTTGTGTGTGGACTCGATTGAAAGATAATCATCTCATTCAGTTTCATTCTGTCATTTGAGTCATCATTGAGTCTGTGTCATGTATTTGGCGCCATCTCCTGGTGGTCATATGTAACATTGTGCTTCATGTGGATTATCTAATGATCAATACATCTGATTATCTTGTGTGTGGACTCGTTTCAAAGATAATCACCTCCTCTTTTCTGTTTATTTATCGTGAAGTTATAAGCAAAAATGCAACATATATGTAACACCAACATAATTGTCAAAGACATATATTTAGCGGTTACTCACTATATTTTTTGTCTGTGAGTAAAACAAATAGTCTGGTTGTATTTTACTCTTTAAGAGCTTTCCAGCAACATATGACACATGAATATTTGATCAGTTTGATGTTTTTACGATTACAATAATATGTACAGTGCAATTTTAATAAATTATCAAAATACTTCTGATTTATCTGCAAACTTCAAAGCACTTATTCAGTTTTGGAAAGAAGAGCTCCTAAGATTTCAAATGTGTAGCAGACACTAGATCTGTCAGATGGAGGGACTCGGCGTATTATTTTCAAAATGAAGCCGTTTATTTAAAATAAACAACGCGGCTTTTCAGCACACACACTAAAAACATGCACGCGCACGCACTGAGGCGTTTGAAGCGTAGCTCTCTATCCTCAGGTGTCTGGCTCCCTCTTATACCCCTCCAGCTCTCACTGCAAAATAGAAATAATTCCCTCCTGGTGAAAATCCTCCCCGCCCCCATCACCACAAAACAATACCTATTTTGAGTTGGTCAAGACTGCAGTTATTTATATTTTGACGATTATTTTCCTCACGATCAACAATCTGGTACCGGAAGTAAACTCCCATTCATTTTCTCCATAGGTGAACTGATTATGAACAATTACTCATAAAACTTTAAAGACAGATCTACCGTGAGCACTGAGGCTGTTAATCGATGGTATATTCTTCTGTTGAAGCCATCAGTCCACGCTAATTCAACGTTAATTGCAAAAAATCTAGTTTAATAGCAGACTTTCTGGTAAAGAACTACATTACCCATAATTCTGAAGAGAAAGATCCACCAATCAGAGACTCAGCAGCGAACACCCACTTAGTATATATATGAATATTTTGTATTAATTTTAAAATGCATTGTTTCTATACTTGTAATCAACAACTTTAAATCAATAATTTAATATTTCTATACTTTTTCATTTGATTACGTTATTCATTTTGTAGTTCATTAACCTCATTAAAGACGTTAAAGACTTTGTTCATCCAAAAATGAAAATTTTCTCATCATTTACACACTTTATTTTGTATTATGTTGTCTTTATGTTTATTCTGCAGGTAGATAATTTAACATTTTAAATGAGTGTAATCCGATTACAAAGTAATTAGTTACTGAATTTAATTACTTTTAAATAAAAAAAATTGTGTATTGCATTATAATACTTATAATCAGATTACAGTTACTGACTTTCAATGAAGGTCTTTACTTTTAAGAATATTGCATCTACGGTACACATTTAATGTTCAAGCGGCTGACACTGCCATCTAATTTGTACCCCACTCACCTCCCACTTGGTCTCCTCGAGTCTGGGCAGGATGTCAGCCTGTTCCTTCCTGTAGTCCAAACACTTCTTCTCCAGCTCTTCTCTCTGAGCGAGCAGCAGGGTCATCTCGTCCTGCAGTCTGCGTTTGTCCTGTTGCAGATGGCTGATCTGCGCCTGCAGGGCCTGCTGTGTGCGCTGTGCCCGTCGGGTCACCTGCTGCAGACGTCCGGCGTAGTTCTGTCTCAACTCCTCCATCTCACGCTCCCAAACGCGCTGCTTCTCCTCGAACACCTGCGCGATGGCCACCTCGCTCTGGTCCAGGTTACGCCGCATGTGGATCACCTGTCGAAGCATAGCAACGAATGGGTGAAAAAAATGCGACTGCAAAACCTGGGACTGTAGAAAGTGATGCTCAAATATCTTTCAGTATCATCTGCATAATTGGATTGAATTAAATTGATGTATTAAATCTTTCCGAAAATGTACGCACAGTTGAACGCAGTTCCCTACAAAGAATTCCCAAACTAAAATGCCAGTTTTTTGTTGGCTTTAACATTGAGATAAATTAGGCCCAAAATAAAAAACATTATGAGTGTTTTCGTTTTCACGGCCAAAAGATGTTGACTGATTTCATGGCCAAAAATAGTTGAGCGGGGGTGGGAGGGTTCGTTTTCATTTTTAATGGGTTTTTGAGCAGGGGACCGCCAAACTGGATCGCTCAACCCTAAAGACCATTCCCTCGCAATAAGTTTGCGTTTCTTCACAACTGTTTTGTGTTCCCTCGCAATAAGTTTTGCGTTCCTCACAATAAGCTTTGCGCTCCTCACAATAAGTTTTGTGTTCCCTCACAATAGTTTTGCGTTCCCTCACAATAGTTTTGTGTTCCCTCACAATAGTTTTGCGTTCCCTCTCAATAAGTTTTGCGTTCCTCACAATAAGTTTTGCGTTCCTCACAATATTCCTCACAATAAGTTTTGCGTTCCTCACAATAGTTTTGCGTCCCTCGCAATTAGTTTTGCGTTCCCTCACAATAGTTTTTAATTCCCTCCCAATAAGTTTTGCGTTCCCTCACAATAGTTTTGCGTTCCCTCACAATAAGTTTTGCGTTCCCTCACAATAAGTTTTGCGTTCCCTCACAATAGTTTTGCGTTCCCTCACAATAAGTTTTGTGTTCCCTCACAATAGTTTTGCGTTCCCTCACAATAGTTTTGCATCCCTCACAATAAGTTTTGCGTTCCTCACAATAAGTTTTGCGTTCCCTCACAATAGTTTTGCGGTCCTCACAATAGTTTTGCGTTCCCTCCCAATAGTTTTGCGTTCCCTCACAATAGTTTTGCGTTCCCTCACAATAACTTTTGAGTTCCCTCACAATAGTTTTGTGTTCCCTCACAATAGTTTTGCGTTCCCTCACAATAGTTTTGTGTTCCCTCACAATAGTTTTGCGTTCCCTCACAATAACTTTTGAGTTCCCTCACAATAGTTTTGCGTTCCCTCACAATAACTTTTGAGTTCCCTCACAATAGTTTTGCGTTCCCTCACAATAACTTTTGAGTTCCCTCACAATAGTTTTGTGTTCCCTCACAATAGTTTTGCGTTCCCTCACAATAGTTTTGCGTTCCCTCACAATAGTTTTGTGTTCCCTCACAATAGTCTTGCGTTCCCTCACAATAGTTTTGCGTTCCCTCCCAATAAGTTTTGCGTTCCCTCACAATAAGTTTTGAGTTCCCTCACAATAAGTTTTGCGTTCGCTCACAATAGTTTTGCGTTCCCTCACAATAGTTTTGCATTCCCTCCCAATAAGTTTTGCGTTCCCTCACAATAATTTTGCGTTCCCTCACAATAGTTTTGCGTTCCCTCACAATAAGTTTTGTGTTCCCTCACAATAGTTTTGCGTTCCCTCACAATAGTTTTGCGTTCCCTCACAATAAGTTTTGCGTTCCCTCACAATAGTTTTGCTTTCCCTCACAATAAGTTTTGTGTTCCCTCACAATAGTTTTGAGTTCCCTCACAATAAGTTTTGCGTTCCCTCGGAATTAGTTTTGCGTTCCCTCACAATAGTTTTGTGTTCCCTCACAATAGTTTTGCGTTCCCTCTCAATAAGTTTTGCGTTCCTCACAATAAGTTTTGCGTTCCTCACAATATTCCTCACAATAAGTTTTGCGTTCCTCACAATAGTTTTGCGTCCCTCACAATAAGTTTTGTGTTCCCTCGCAATTAGTTTTGCGTTCGCTCACAATAGTTTTGCATTCCCTCCCAATAAGTTTTGCGTTCCCTCACAATAGTTTTGTGTTCCCTCACAATAAGTTTTGCGTTCCCTCACAATAGTTTTGCGTTCCCTCACAATAAGTTTTGTGTTCCCTCACAATAGTTTTGCGTTCCCTCACAATAGTTTTGCGTACCCTCACAATAGTTTTGCATCCCTCACAATAAGTTTTGCGTTCCCTCGGAATTAGTTTTGCGTTCCCTCACAATAGTTTTGCGTTCCTCACAATAGTTTTGCGTACCCTCACAATAGTTTTGCGTACCCTCACAATAGTTTTGCATCCCTCACAATAAGTATTGCGTTCCCTCGGAATTAGTTTTGCGTTCCCTCACAATAGTTTTGCGTTCCTCACAATAGTTTTGCGTACCCTCACAATAAGTTTTGTGTTCCCTCACAATAGTTTTGCGTTCCCTCACAATAGTTTTGCGTACCCTCACAATAGTTTTGCATCCCTCACAATAAGTTTTGCGTTCCCTCGGAATTAGTTTTGCGTTCCCTCACAATAGTTTTGCATTCCTCACAATAGTTTTGCGTACCCTCACAATAGTTTTGCATCCCTCACAATAAGTTTTGCGTTCCTCACAATAAGTTTTGCGTTCCCTCACAATAGTTTTGCGGTCCTCACAATAGTTTTGCGTTCCCTCCCAATAGTTTTGCGTTCCCTCCCAATAGTTTTGCGTTCCCTCACAATAACTTTTGAGTTCCCTCACAATAGTTTTGTGTTCCCTCACAATAGTTTTGCGTTCCCTCACAATAGTTTTGTGTTCCCTCACAATAGTTTTGCGTTCCCTCACAATAGTTTTGTGTTCCCTCACAATAGTCTAGCGTTCCCTCACAATAGTTTTGCGTTCCCTCCCAATAAGTTTTGCGTTCCCTCACAATAAGTTTTGCGTTCCCTCACAATAGTTTTGCGTTCCCTCACAATAAGTTTTGCGTTCCCTCACAATAGTTTTGCATTCCCTCCCAATAAGTTTTGCGTTCCCTCACAATAGTTTTGCGTTCCCTCACAATAGTTTTGCGTTCCCTCACAATAAGTTTTGCGTTCCCTCACAATAGTTTTGCGTTCCCTCACAATAAGTTTTGCGTTCCCTCCCAATAGTTTTGAGTTCCCTCACAATAAGTTTTGCGTTCCCTCACAATAGTTTTGCGTTCCCTCACAATAACTTTTGAGTTCCCTCACAATAGTTTTGTGTTCCCTCACAATAGTTTTGCGTTCCCTCACAATAGTTTTGCGTTCCCTCACAATAGTTTTGTGTTCCCTCACAATAGTCTTGCGTTCCCTCACAATAGTTTTGCGTTCCCTCCCAATAAGTTTTGCGTTCCCTCACAATAAGTTTTGAGTTCCCTCACAATAAGTTTTGCGTTCGCTCACAATAGTTTTGCGTTCCCTCACAATAGTTTTGCATTCCCTCCCAATAAGTTTTGCGTTCCCTCACAATAGTTTTGCGTTCCCTCACAATAAGTTTTGTGTTCCCTCACAACAAGTTTTGTGTTCCCTCACAACAGTTTTGCGTTCCCTCACAATAGTTTTGCGTTCCCTCACAATAAGTTTTGCGTTCCCTCACAATAGTTTTGCGTTCCCTCACAATAAGTTTTGCGTTCCCTCACAATAGTTTTGAGTTCCCTCACAATAAGTTTTGCGTTCCCTCGGAATTAGTTTTGCGTTCCCTCACAATAGTTTTGTGTTCCCTCACAATAGTTTTGCGTTCCCTCTCAATAAGTTTTGCGTTCCTCACAATAAGTTTTGCGTTCCTCACAATATTCCTCACAATAAGTTTTGCGTTCCTCACAATAGTTTTGCGTCCCTCACAATAAGTTTTGTGTTCCCTCGCAATTAGTTTTGCGTTCGCTCGGAATTAGTTTTGCGTTCCCTTGGAATTAGTTTTGTGTTCCCTCACAATAGTTTTGCGTTCCCTCTCAATAAGTTTTGCGTTCCTCACAATAAGTTTTGCGTTCCTCACAATATTCCTCACAATAAGTTTTGCGTTCCTCACAATATTCCTCACAATAGTTTTGCGTCCCTCACAATAAGTTTTGTGTTCCCTCGCAATTAGTTTTGCGTTCGCTCACAATAGTTTTGCATTCCCTCCCAATAAGTTTTGCGTTCCCTCACAATAGTTTTGCGTTCCCTCACAATAGTTTTGCGTCCCTCACAATAAGTTTTGTGTTCCCTCGCAATTAGTTTTGCGTTCCCTCACAATAGTTTTGCGTTCCCTCACAATAGTTTTGCGTTCCCTCACAATAACTTTTGAGTTCCCTCACAATAGTTTTGTGTTCCCTCACAATAGTTTTGCGTTCCCTCACAATAGTTTTGTGTTCCCTCACAATAGTTTTGTGTTCCCTCGCAATTAGTTTTGCGTTCCCTCACAAAAGTTTTGCGTTCCCTCACAATAGTTTTGCGTTCCCTCACAATAACTTTTGAGTTCCCTCACAATAGTTTTGTGTTCCCTCACAATAGTTTTGCGTTCCCTCACAATAGTTTTGTGTTCCCTCACAATAGTTTTGCGTTCCCTCACAATAGTTTTGTGTTCCCTCACAATAGTCTTGCGTTCCCTCACAATAGTTTTGCGTTCCCTCCCAATAAGTTTTGCGTTCCCTCACAATAAGTTTTGAGTTCCCTCACAATAAGTTTTGCGTTCGCTCACAATAGTTTTGCGTTCCCTCCCAATAAGTTTTGCGTTCCCTCACAATAGTTTTGCATTCCCTCCCAATAAGTTTTGCGTTCCCTCACAATAATTTTGCGTTCCCTCACAATAGTTTTGCGTTCCCTCACAATAAGTTTTGCGTTCCCTCACAATAGTTTTGCGTTCCCTCACAATAAGTTTTGCGTTCCCTCACAATAGTTTTGCGTTCCCTCACAATAAGTTTTGCGTTCCCTCACAATAGTTTTGAGTTCCCTCACAATAAGTTTTGCGTTCCCACACAATAGTTTTGCGTACCCTCACAATAGTTTTGCGTTCCTCACAATAGTTTTGCGTTCCCTCCCAATAGTTTTGCGTTCCCTCACAATAGTTTTGCGTTCCCTCACAATAAGTTTTGAGTTCCCTCACAATAGTTTTGCGTTCCCTCACAATAACTTTTGAGTTCCCTCACAATAAGTTTTGCGTTCCCTCACAATAGTCTTGCGTTCCCTCACAATAGTTTTGTGTTCCCTCACAATAGTCTTGCGTTCCCTCACAATAGTTTTGCGTTCCCTCACAATAGTTTTGTGTTCCCTCACAATAGTCTTGCGTTCCCTCACAATAGTTTTGCGTTCCCTCACAATAAGTTTTGAGTTCCCTCACAATAAGTTTTGCGTTCGCTCACAATAGTTTTGCGTTCCATCCCAATAAGTTTTGCGTTCCCTCACAATAGTTTTGCGTTCCCTCACAATAAGTTTTGCGTTCCTCACAATAGTTTTGCGTTCCCTCACAATAAGTTTTGCATTCCTCACAATAGTTTTGCGTTCCCTCACAATAGTTTTGCGTACCCTCACAATAGTTTTGCGTTCCCTCACAATAAGTTTTGAGTTCCCTCACAATAAGTTTTGTGTTCCCTCACAATAGTTTTGCTTTCCCTCACAATAGTTTTGCGTACCCTCACAATAGTTTTGCGTTCCTCACAATAAGTTTTGTGTTCCCTCACAATAAGTTTTGCGTTCCTCACAATAAGTTTTGTGTTCCCTCCCAATAGTTTTGCGTTCCCTCACAATAAGTTTTGCGTTCCCTCACAATAGTTTTGCGTACCCTCACAATAGTTTTGCGTTCCTCACAATAGTTTTGCGTTCCCTCCCAATAGTTTTGCGTTCCCTCACAATAGTTTTGCGTTCCTCACAATAGTTTTGCGTTCCCTCCCAATAGTTTTGCGTTCCCTCACAATAAATTTTGAGTTCCCTCACAATAAGTTTTGCGTTCCCTCACAATAGTTTTGCGTTCCCTCACAATAGGTTTGCGTACCCTCACAATAGTTTTGTGTTCCCTCACAATAGTTTTGCGTACCCTCACAATAGTTTTGTGTACCCTCACAATAGTTTTGCGTTCCCTCACAATAGTTTTGCGTACCCTCACAATACACAATATTTTTGCGTTCCCTCCCAATAGTTTTGCGTTCCCTCCCAATAGTTTTGCGTTCCCTCACAATAGTTTTGCGTACCCTCACAATACACAATAGTTTTGCGTACCCTCACAATACACAATAGTTTTGCGTTCCCTCACAATAGTTTTGCGTTCCTCACAATAAGTTTTGCGTTCCCTCACAATAGTTTTGCGTTCCCTCACAATAAGTTTTGCGTTCCCTCACAATAAGTTTTGCGTTCCTCACAATAGTTTTGCGTTCCCTCCCAATAGTTTTGCGTTCCCTCACAATAAGTTTTGCGTTCCCTCACAATAAGTTTTGCGTTCCCTCCCAATAGTTTTGCGTTCCCTCACAATAATTTTGCGTTCCCTCACAATAAGTTTTGTGTTCCCTCACAATAATTTTGCGTTCCCTCACAATAAGTTTTGCGTTCCCTCACAATAGTTTTGTGTTCCCTCACAATAAGTTTTGCGTTCCCTCACAATAGTTTTGCGTACCCTCACAATAGTTTTGTGTTCCCTCACAATAGTTTTGCGTACCCTCACAATAGTTTTGTGTTCCCTCACAATAGTTTTGTGTTCCCTCACAATAGTTTTGCGTTCCCTCATAATAGTTTTGCGTTACTTTGCAATAAGTTTTACGTTCCCTCGCAATAGATTTACGTTCCCTCGCAATAAGTTTTGCATTCCCTCACAATAGTTTTGCAGTCACTCATAATAGTTTTGCGTTCCCTCACAATAGTTTTGCGTTCCTTTGCAATAAGTTATACGTTCCCTCATAATAGTTTTACATTTACGCATTTGGCTGTAAATCGCTGTAAATTTTTTTTTTTTATCCAAAGCGATTTACAGTGCACTTATTACAGGGACAACCCCCCCGGAACAACCTAGAGTGAGTTAAGTGTCTTACTCAAGGGCACAATGGTGGTGGCCGTGGGGTTCAAACCAGCGACCGTCTGATTAGCAGCCCTGTGCTCTATCCACTACGCCACCACCACTCTACTTTTACTAGTTTTGCGTTCCATAACAATAGTTTTGCGTTCCCTCACAATAGTTTTGCGTTCCTTTGCAATAAGTTTTATGCTCCCTCATAATAGTTTTGTTTTACTTTGCAATAAGTTTTGCTTTCCCTTGCAATGTTTTGTGTTCCCTTGAAATAAGTTTTGCGTTCCCTCGCAATAAGTTTTGCGTTCCCTCACAATAGATTTGCGTTCCATAACAATAGGTTGCGTTCCCTCACCATAGTTTTGCGTTCCCTCACCATAGTTTTCCGTTCCCTCGCAGTTAGTTTTGCGTACCTCGCAATAGGTTGCGTTCCCTCACCATAGTTTTGCGTTCCCTCACAACAGTTTGCGTTCCCTCACCATAGTTTTGCGTTCCCTCACCATAGTTTTCTGTTCCCTCGCAGTTAGTATTGCGTACCTCGCAATAAGTTTTGCATTCCATCTCAATAGTTTTGCGTTCCCTCATAATAGTTTTGCGTTCCTTTGCAATAAGTTTTACGTTCCCTCGTAATAGTTTTGCATTACTTTGCAATACGTTTTGCGGTCCCTCACAATAGTTTTGCGTTCCCTCATAATAGTTTTGCGTTCCTTTGCAATAAGTTTTACGTTCCCTCATAATAGTTTTGCGTTCCTTTGCAATAAGTTTTACGTTCCCCAATAATAGTTTTGCATTACTTTGCAATACGTTTTGCGTTCCCTTGCAATAGTTTTGCGTTCCCTCGCAATAAGTTTTACGTTCCTCACAATAGTTTTGTGTTCCCTTGCAATTTGTTTTGCATTCCCTCACAATAGTTTTGCGTTCCCTCGCAATAAGTTTTGCGTTCCCTCACAATAGATTTGCGTTCCATAACAATAGGTTGCGTTCCCTCACCATAGTTTTGCGTTCCCTCACCATAGTTTTCCGTTCCCTCGCAGTTAGTTTTGCGTACCTCGCAATAGGTTGCGTTCCCTCACCATAGTTTTGCGTTCCCTCACAACAGTTTGCGTTCCCTCACCATAGTTTTGCGTTCCCTCACCATAGTTTTCTGTTCCCTCGCAGTTAGTTTTGCGTACCTCGCAATAAGTTTTGCATTCCATCTCAATAGTTTTGCGTTCCCTCATAATAGTTTTGCGTTCCTTTGCAATAAGTTTTACGTTCCCTCGTAATAGTTTTGCATTACTTTGCAATACGTTTTGCGGTCCCTCACAATAGTTTTGCGTTCCCTCATAATAGTTTTGCGTTCCTTTGCAATAAGTTTTACGTTCCCTCATAATAGTTTTGCGTTCCTTTGCAATAAGTTTTACGTTCCCCAATAATAGTTTTGCATTACTTTGCAATACGTTTTGCGTTCCCTTGCAATAGTTTTGCGTTCCCTCGCAATAAGTTTTACGTTCCTCACAATAGTTTTGTGTTCCCTTGCAATTTGTTTTGCATTCCCTCACAATAGTTTTGCGTTCCCTCGCAATAACTTTTGTGTTCCCTCACAATAGTTTTGCGTTCCTTTGCAATAATTTTTTAATTCACTGCAATTGTTTTGCACAATAAGTTTTACGTGTCCTCGCAATAAATTTACACAGTAACCATATTTTAACCATGATATTCGTAGTGAAAATTTAGTGATAATTATGTAAGTTTAAAATAATGTTAACGTGGTTTCAAAGTTCTATCAGCCCACATACCTCTTGCTCTCTCTCCCACAGACGGTCTTCCAGGTCTTGAATGACATCATCTGAGGACGGAGAAGGTCTAAGAGGTGCAGAAGCATCGCTCATGTGACTTAGGCGTTGATACGATGAAGAACTCTTGCCTGAGGAGGAACGGCCACTGTCAGATGCACTCAGCCCGTTCTGGTAACCCGGCTTTTCGATTTTCTCCAGGGCAACAGTGCCCAGCCGGTTGATATGGCTGGTGGAGGCACTGAGCGGGCCGAGCGCGGGTGGCGGTCCGTAGCTTGACCCCGTGTAGGTGGGCAGACTGGTGAGGGAGTTCCGCCCGGAATCGGAAAGACAGCCCTGCCCGGGCCTGTTTGCGCCGGTGTGTGTCCCTCGGCTGCTGGGACTGTCTTGCTCCCACTGGGCCCCAGAAATTCTCTGGATCCCTTTCTCTCCTCCGCTGCCTTGACTGCCACTGCTGCCCGGACCCCCGCCCGTCCCTGAGCTGGTCTGAAGGGGGCACACCAGATTCTGCATGGAATGAAAGCTCTTGGGCACCACAGGTTTGAAAGCTGATGGACGCACCAGAGAGTCGTTGGTCTGTAAAGTCAAAAACAGATATTTTATGCTTTACTCCTAGGGGGACCCTATTTGTGGCGTCCGCCACCCTATTGTCCCCCATTGACGTTCGCAGACAATAGAGTGTAGCTCATGTAAATGCGTTCAGTGGGAGACATTGTTATAAACACCATTTTAAACGTGCTCTTAAACCACTGAGATGCGCGGCAGGTATCGCAAAACTCGCATGAGCACCAAATTGTTTAAATGTGTTGGTGAGTAAACAAATGAAAAAACAGCCATAAAAACAGCCCTGACATTCTTAACAGCACAAACAAACAAAACAGGAGAAAACACTGTTGCACCACTGATACACAATGGCATCTCTACTATAAAATCTCGTACCTTCTGTACCTGTGCATGCTCCAGTTTTCCAGTGACCGGCAGGATGTTGGGTGGGTTTTGATTATCGGGTTTGGTTTTACTCATTTCTTTGTGCTGTGGTGGTACTTGATGACTGCTGTTTTTGTCATTGTTAAGCACGATGTTGTTACCGCACAAGTCCAGACTCTCGCCACGTCTGTGACCTTCCCTCCGTGACCCACCATTGGTGAACATGTTGTTCGACACCAGCCTCTCGCCATTGACTGTTTGCTGGCGATTGCCGTTGTGAGGCGCTGTACGTTCGGAGTCCCCGTGACTGCGAGTGTTGCCGTGATAATCACTTTCGGTATTGTAGCTGTCGGCGGAGACGCCCTTTGCCTTAGTGCTTGGACCGGGGATTCGGTCGGCGCTAAAGCTGCGGTCGTCCAGCCGTCGGCGGGCGGAGTTAGGAGGCGGTGCGGCCACCAGTGGGCCGTTAGGAGTCGTGCGAGTGCCCACGCTGCGCATGGTGATGGGCCGTTGACTTGACGCACCGCTCCCTACACTGCCCATGCCAGGAGCCGCGAGTGCTTCACTGCACCAACCGTGACGCCAACACACAGGGGCATGAAGTGAGCTGGGTCGCACACACACACACTGTAACAGGACAGAAGACGGGAGGTTAGTACAAATACATTGGACAACATTTGACACTTTTAAACATTTCTTAATGTCTTTGCATTATTATTTTTAATCTCCACTTGTGTTCCACAGAAGACAGAAAGTCATACAAAACGAGAGTGAGTAAATGATGACAGAATTTTAACTTTTTGGTGAACTACTTTCCTATGGAAGCCCATTTCAGCCACATAAAAAAAAATATCTTGATTTGATGTCAAAATTTAGATAAAAAGTCAAAATTCTGAGATAAAACTTCATATCATAATTCTGATTTAGTATCTCATATTTATGATTTAGTGTCTCATATTTTGACATTTTATCTCATAATCATGATTTAGTATCTCATATTTTGACATTTTATCTCATAATTCTGATTTAGTATCTCAAGGCCCAGGAGGACCACGGGGATTCAGACTCCGGGTGCCTCTGAGGAACCTGATGATCAGGTTATGTTTCCCTAGGGACTTTTTCGTCCGCTGCATCAGGGTGTGCAGCTATAGCGGCTATGTATACCTTCAAGGTGGAGGTGGACAGCCGCCCCTTCAACCTCTTCTGCAGGAAGGAAAGCACTGACCCGACTACGCATCTCTGGGGGTCTTCGCCTCAGGAAGAACACCAGTTTGAGAACAGGCACCACTTCATGGCATAAAGCTGCCTCGTAGAGGGAGCTCTGGTCTGAGTGATTGTGTCTACCACTGCAGGTGATAGACCACTTAGGTCTTCCACTTCCCGTCAGCCGTGGAGGTTCCAGAGGTCTGGGCGTGGGTTCCAGATTGTGGCCCATCCCTGAGAAAGAAGGTCCTTCCTCAGAGGAATCTGCCAGGGAGGTGCTGTCGTGAGGAGTGTGAGGTCTGAGAACCAAGTCTGGGTGGGCCAGTATGGGGCCATGAGGGTGACTTGTTCCTCGTCCTACCTGACCTTGCACAGGGTCTGTGAAAGAAGGCTCACTGGGGGCATCAGCTTCCTGCGGGGGGGCTTTACACTGGGGATGAGAACTGGCCTCCGTCTGCTTTATCACCGCCGAGAACTGCTGGGCGAAGTCCTCAGCGTTGTTGCTGAAAAGTGCAATCTGGGAGACGGGTGCGTTGAGAAAGCGTGCTTTATCAGCTTCCCTAATCTCGACAAGATTCAGCCACAGGTGGTGCTCCTGGACCACCAAGGTGGACATCGCCTGCCCGAGTGCACGCGCCATGACCTTCGTCAGTCGCCAAGCGCAGCTCCTGCAGCACATCGGGATCAGGACTATCCACGTGCAGTTTTTTTTGTGCCTTGGCCTGGTGTACTTGCAGGAGGGCCAGGCCATGCAGGGTGGAGGTGGCCTGTCCAGCAGCACTGTACGCTTTGGTCGCAAGCGACGACGTAGTCCTACAGGCCCTGGAGGGGAGCGCCGGTCAATCCCGCCAGGTGGCAGCATTCTGCAGGCACAGGTGCATTGCAACTGCCTTATCTACCTGAGGGACCTTGTACCCGTGGGCCGCCCCGCCATCGAGGGTAATGAGATCGGACGAACCCGGATGTCTGTTTCGGGCAGCGAAAAGTGCCCTCCATGACCTTGTGAGTTTGTCATGCACCTCCGGGAAGAAAGGAACCGAGGGGAGTGGCCGTGAACCCAAGAACCCAAGAACCAATCATCAAGCTGCTAGTGTTCAGGGCAGGCTGGAGGGTTCCAGTCCAACCCTATACTCGTGGTGGCCCAGGCAAGCATAACGGCCCGTGGCGGGCAGTGGCGGGCAGGCAGACCTGAAGGTGGCAGCCCAGTAGAGTCCTCAGTTTCCGACATTGCCAGTGCACTCTCCGAGCAGCAATCGAAAACTCATCTAGCTTGCGGGCCACGAAAGAGACGTCAAGCTGGCCGTGAGGCGGGCTGGTCTCATTTCGGAATCGGACAGGGGCAAATGATCATGCTGGAGAATGGAAACCGCACACATTGAACTCCCCAAATCGCCTCCAGCACCAGCAGAAGGCACAATGCGGGGGGCAGCTAGAGTGGCTTTCCCCCATTTGAAGAAGGAAAGCCACGACCGCAACATTGCCATGGTCATATTCTCGCAATGAAAACATGAGCCATCCACAAACGCTGCCTCAGTGTGATCGCTGCCCAGACACATGAGGCAGCGCCCGTGGCCACCAGAGGCGGAGAGATAACGATCCCACCCAGGAATCACACCAGGACAGAAAGGCATCTTTAAAAAGACACGTTTTTAAAAAGATGTTCAACGTTAATGCGTGTGCTCTTTTAAGAAATATATTCTTTTAGCAGAAAATATACTCTTTAGTAGCGCTGTCGAAGCGCCCAGGGGCGAATCTGCAGTTGGCGTGCAGAAGGAGAGAATGCCGCTGGAATGTGCCATATATCCAACATCATACGTTTCTATAGAGGTGAATGGAACAGCAGTAGTATTCAGCTCGCTGATAGTACAACTGCTTGGATTCGAAGAAAAAATCTGAATGAATCCTGGATTCCAGCTCCCTTTTATACCCTTATGCCCGGGGGAGTGGCATGCAAATTCAACAAGCCAGTTCTCGTTAGCATTTTCTCATCCGAGATCCGAGGTGATCGGGGCTCTCAAGATCGACCCCTAGTGTCACTACATCGACAAAAGTTCACTAAATTGTGTCAGTTTTATCTTAAAACAAGACTTAATATCTTATCCCATTTAGCTTGACAAGTAAATAAATCAGGATTTAAGAATTCTCTTGAAAACAATTTTTTGCCGTGTAGAATCTCATATTTTGATGTTTTATCTTATAATTATGATTTAGTGTCTCAAAATTATGATTTAACATCTCATAATTAGAATTTAGTATCACATATTTTGAATTTTGACCTTTGAGTATGTGTATTTGTGTGTGTGTGTATGATTGTGTGTGTGTGTTGTGTGTGTATGAGTGTGTGTGTGTGTGTTTATTAGTGTGTGTGTGTGTGTGTGTGTGTGTGTGTGTATGATTGTGTGTGTGTGTGTGAGTGTGTGTGTGTATGTGTGTATGAGTGTGTGTGTGTGTGTGTATGAGTGTGTGTGTGTGTGTGTGTGTGTGTTTGAGTGTGTGTATTAGTGTGTGTGTGTATTATTGTGTGTATGTGTGTGTGTGTGTATGAGTGTGTGTATATAAAATATCTAAACATCCTTTAAACAAGAAAAGAAGTCCAAAAATGTTGTTAGATTTATCTTAGATGTATTAATTCATAATATCTTGTCATTGTGCTTCTTAAGTAAATGTATCTTGTTTAAGAATGTTTAACAAGTTTTACTAGAAAACTAAATACAAAAATTCTCAATAATGAAATGAGTCTATATGATAAGATTTTTTTTCATGTTGGTAATTTGACAGTTTTCTGAATGCATGTTTATAGAGCACACTGAGTGGTGAGGGTGCAGTACCAACATTTGTACAGCAGGGCAGCATCAGAACAGCACTGGCACATGCCCACACTACCCGCTTCAACTCACTCACTCACAGGCATTACATCATCGCTCACATGCTTCATATATCCTCATACACAAACACTATTTACTAAAGACATGATACTTTACACTAAAGATTGTCATGACGTGGAATACATCAACATTTGGAACCCAGATCTGTTACATTCTTCAAAACAGCTGCAACACTCATGTTGTATCAATAATGCAATATCATATTCATATTATAACCATTTCACTCTTTACTAAACATCTATAATGGCACAAATTAAGGAGTGCTATTCTATAATGAAAGCATATACATGCAAACATGCAGTCTAGCGGCCTGACTCTGTGCATTACAGATATCAGACTCATTATAATGCAGTACATTTTACAGTACAGACAGATAAGAGTAAAAAAAGACATGAAATAAACAATGAAAGTTAAGCATGTCAGTTAAGTAGAGATATGGGCCTGTACACAAACACCACACTGTGCTTTATAAAGGACATCCAAATCACAAATGCTCAATAAAAGCACTAAAACAGCATCCTCAGTTCAGTGGACATGATGTATTTACAAGCATTTCAAACCACTGAATGAAGTTTTTAAAGGGAAAAACGGTGTATCGAAGCATTGATGCATTTAATAAGCAGGTTTATTGTAAACACCAGGAACACAGATGCTTTATGCTTCCGTTTAACACCAAATGCACCAGTACAGCAGCAGCAGAAGCACAATGGAGAGAGTGTTCACCTGACAACACCAATAACACCAGCCAT